>JAYRBU010001325.1:13158861-13169707 GCA_036023795.1 Vulcanoctopus hydrothermalis
TATGTATGTATGTATGTATGTATGTATGTATGTATGTTTCTATATGTGTGTGTTTGTATTAATATATTATAAACGGGTATATTATCTCAATACTCATCAGTTTCACCCCTGAAATTCAAAATTATTGAGAAACGTGGAGGAACCCGCAGACATTTTGAGGGTTCCTCCATATTTAATATCATGAAATTAATATTCCTCCACATATATTTTCGACTGAGGATCCACATTTTTCAATAATTTTGTATTCATATTTTATCCCAGTAGATGCTTATAGCTTTAATACATACATTGTTAAACTTATTGAAGATCATTCATTAAGTTTACACATTTATGTATCTGAAGTTAATTTTATTGCAAACTTTTAAGAAAAGCTATTAAATTTTAATGCTATTACTAACCTTTAAGAAAAGCAGTTAAATATTAAGCATTTCAAATGCATGATTAAAATGCAAAGTTCAATGATTAGAGGGAATGAAAAGAAGGTGAAGCTATCAATCATACTAACTTAGTGTTAGTAGAATCAAACTTATTCTGACCATTTCAAGTATGCAACTGAATGTCAATTTTAAATCAATTTAATACAAATCTAATAATAAATCTTAAATTGTATAATCTAAAAATAGAAAACATACAATACTACTTTAACAAATCTAAATTTCAAAATGGAAAAAGTTGTTTCAAGAAAAGCTAATTTAGGAGAGATATTATAACATTGTTGATTTCCTATAGTATTTTTAATCTGAAGTTTTGATCATATACATTCAAAATCTAGGTTAGATTTCTTAATTTTGTATCTTCTATTGAATGAAAATGTATCACATCAATGTAACAATGTTAAACTTGTACTTACGTTATTATCATTATTACTTAAGGTTTAATTAGATTAAGTAGCTAACTGGAGGCCATGTAAATTACTCTCCTTCATGTATGCCTACTTTAAAGAAATCCCAGGAGTAATTTTATAAATTATAAAAAGATTACATTAATAAGAACTCATTCCCCGCTTCCAGTTATACTTAACCATGGTATAGAGCATTTTAATATTAAAACAAATAGTTTCCTATAGATTACAGGTATGAAATATGTGCATTTATGTTTTCATCTGCTAGCAGCATATCTTTTCATATACAACCAACTTATAAAATATTAAGGCTACCAAATAGATCGACATAGATACAAAAATAAATGCATATAGCCTGTTTAAACAGAGAAAAGGCCAGTCTTCTTTTTCATGATGACTTTGATAAAACCTTTTTTTATTTCTAAATTTTTAAAGGGGGATACACTGTTGAGGCATTGGACCATGGGTCCAAATGTCATACATTAAAAAATTGTTACAGTCATTATACAATATCTATAGGTACTACTTCAGTCAGCCTTGCTGAAAATTGGTACCAATTACTTGCTTTCATTTAGAAGCTACAACAAACTTACTTTAATAATTTTATGCAGATATTCAAATTTGAAAAATAACTAATGTTTTTCACTGCAATTATCATAGAAATATTAATGCAAATTCATGAGTCTAAGTAGTTAGTATGTTTGTAAATTATAAAATAATTTGTGAACAGCTGTAAATGATTTTACTTCCTGACATTCATTGTGAAGTCTTCGCAACATGCTTTCTGCATCTAAAAGAATATAGTTTTGTAGAGAAATTAAGAATAGTGATGGTGATAGGAAGGTCATACAAATGTCAAAGTACTGGTCTAGTTTGTATGGTGGTTGGTGGGAGGATTGAAATATGAAGAGCAAATTGATCGCTATAACAAACGAAAACCTGTCTCACAAAGCTAAATGGATTAACTGATTATTCTTTAAGATGCAGTCTAAGATCCAAGATCTAGCCTATTAAAGGTCTTTTTGCATGTTATTCAATACATGTTTGTAAAATATCAACCCTCATGTTCTGTGTGTTTTAATTTGTCTTTACTGGTATCAGAATTAAGTTAATTTATGCTACATTTCCAAACAAGGAAATTAGTTGGGTCCATTATAGTTATGTTGATGACCAGTCTGATCTATTAACTCTAAGATTTCTGCAGGCAATCATATAAATAAACAACAAACAAACTGTATTAACATCAGTTTTTTTATCACATAAATTCACATCCTGTATGATTACCCAGTTTAATTGTACTGTAATCTTTCAGAATTTTTGGCATCAATTAATGTTTGAGACCTAAATTGGTATCAATAATATTTGAGACCCAAGAGGAAAATCTAGATGCATTTGCAACAAGCTTGTCTTGCAACTGAGTCAGAACTAAGCTGAACAGCAAGGCTTACACAACTGGCTCAAAACCCTATGAGATGTCTAGTGATAATCCTTTCCAGGAGCAAAATGTACTCTCTGTACTCTTGACATGATGCAGGGTGTCTTAAGAGACTGAGTTCCCTTTCACATTCACTTGCAAGCCAGCCTTTGCCATAACATGCAACAAGGCACAGGAGCAGACAGTTGAACAGAATGGAATATACCTACCAATGCAATTCTTCTCACATCGTCAGATGTATGTTGCAATATCTAGAGTTTGGAAGATAGCAAATCTCAAAGTATGACAATTGTGTCTACAAAGAGATTCTACAGTAATGTGAAATCTTCATTTCGATCCTGTTTTGAATAGACATAATAAATTTAAGTTAAATCTTAATTGTTAGACATCTTATGAGAAGAAAATTCAGTTTCCATTTGGCCAAAGGCAAAAGGGAAGCTGAACAACAATAAGCCTTCTGTAGGAACAAGGGTGGTGTTTCTCCTAGTAACTATTAATAGAGTATTGTTACTTGTGAAAGTGGTGAAAAGCCTGTAGATAATTTAATGATCTACAATTCAATTAAGACAAACCACACTAACAGTTCTAACAAAATATTAATGAGCTAGTTGAATGGTCTATTACACGACTACTTCAGTCTGGTGGGAACCAATACAAAATCTCAGTCTTAGAATTAATAATAAATGTTACAATTATTCCATTATGAATCTTATTGTAGGAACTGATCCATAGGAATACTGTTTCAAATACTGTAGGAACTGATCCATAGGAATAGAGTTTAAACAGTTTAAGATAAATCATTTTTATTTTGAAGGATTATGTGAATATATTCAACTGCTTTTCTTATTAACTACATCTAAGTAGTAGCAAGTTATATGGCATTTTAGTTTATCTACTAGTAACATTTTATATTTTATTATTTAAATAATTAATTTAATTAACTAATGCTTAAAGCCTTTATCAAATGTGCATATCTGAGGCTCTGTACCTTTTTCAATCATACTAACATCAATTTATTCCAGAAATGCCTGCTGTATTCATTAAAGAATTGAATAATATAGTTGTCTATGAGAAACAGAAATTGTTCACTCTTGATGTCTCAATATCTAAGCCTCAACCCAAAGTAACATGGTTTTTTAAAAATAGAGTGATCATGAATGATAAGAAACATGAAATTAAGTGCACAAATAATGAGAAAACTTCTTTTGAACTCATTGTTCACAATGTTGAACATACTGATGATGGATTATATAGTTGCACAGCTGGAAAACTATCAACACAAGGAGTTGTCACTGTTAAGGGTAATGTTAAGTGTTTTCCAGTGATGATGATAAATACCTGAAATATAATATATATACACCTTGCCCTGAAATCTGATACTCTGAAGCATGCTAATTTTTCTAACTCAATTTCAAAGTTTTGTTTTATTTTCCTATCTATATCATGTTGAATATTTTAAATGCATGTTTATATAGTACTAATTTTTCCACAGATACTTTTCAAACTAAATATCTGTTGCAATATTACCTTTCCAAATTTCATGTATTTCTTTGTCCTTTGCACAAAATGATGTCACAAATATTCAAACTTACCACTCAAATCTTATAATTTTCCTTACAAAACAATTTCCAACTGTCCAATATTTTCCTTTGTTCTGTCATACCAAATTATATGTTCTAATGGGAAACTTTAATGGAAAGTTCCATATGAATCCAATAGCACATTTCCCTAACACAACCCGAGTTTCACCATAAATATTGGTGCATGATTTCCTATCACAATTTATGATGTATAGATTGATTTTCTTATAGATTTATTTGTAATACTTTATCTAATTGTGTAAAATTTAATTGTTATAATTCTGCTTTTTAAAAAAAATAGATAAGTTACTATTTTATTTAAGATATAATAAAATTAAATCTTTAAAACTATAGAATTTCAAGTCACAGACCTTATTACTTAAATGTACTAATTACTTATAAATGAAATTATTAGTTTGTTGAGTTCATTAAATAGAGAATCTTTTATTTCTAATGCTAGTTACTTACTCATTTTTTTATTATAGCAAATATCAAAATGTATTTATATATTTTTCAAATCATATTTAAATATTTCAAAATATATTTAAATGTTTTATTTCATTTTATTTACTGTATTTGTGTACAAATAGTAACTTCATGTTGTGAAAACATATATAAACTGTATTGAGAAAGATTATAGTGTATGTATAATTGACTGTTAGTTCTTTGAAATATATGTAATAAGTACAGTTCTAAGATTTCTATTTTTATATTCAAATTTCTTTGTATAGAAGAAGAAACAGTATTCACCACTGACATGACGGATAAGACTATTACTGAAAAAGAGTCAACTGAATTTACTTGCGAGTTAAACAAGCCTAACAAAAAGGTTCAATGGATGAAAAATAAGAAGAATCTTAAATCAAATCAGCGTATTATTATTTCCACTGACAAATGCATCCAGAAGTTGACTATTTTGAATTCTATTCTTGATGACGAAGATGAATATACTTGTGTGTTACCAAATGGAGATGAAGTGTCTGCCAAATTGAAAGTCTTAGGTAAATTTAGATAGCGAAGACAAAAATTTAAAAATTGATGATTTATAAATTAAAGCGTTTTTGCATTCATTAAATTTTCTGTAACCCAACATTTATTCTCTTTTGAAAACACAAAGTAATCTTAATCTTATTTACATTTATTTCTAGTTGATGCATTTTAATATCTTTATATTAAATCAAATTTAATTTGTCTCTACTTTATATTTAATAAAACAAATTTCTTCTGTAGAACTTTCACCAGCTTTTAAGACAAATCTGAAGAATGTAATTGTGAAGGAAAAACAAACAGCTACCCTGAAATGCGAATTAACAAAGGAAAATGCAACTGTCAAATGGTTGAAGAATGGAAAAGAAATCATGCCAAGTGATAATATTGAAATTGTCACTGATGGTTTCATTCAGAAGATTATAATGCACAATACCACACTTGATGATAATGCAGAATACACCTGTGTTTGTGGAGATGCTTCAACTAAAGCTACCTTGACTATTGAAGGTACTGTTCTTGTAATATTCAATGATAATTTTAGTGTGTAAATACCTTTCAGAAAGCTTTTAGAAGTTTGTTGAAAACATTGAAACCATGTGAAATGTATTCTACAGATCATCTTTTAATACAAGAATTTCAAAATTATCTATATATATATAAACGAAATACATGCAAAATGTTCTGCCTGTACATCCATCCGGTTTCATTGCGCATGTGCACAACTGTAAACAAGTTTCCCTCATAGTCTGTTTAATCTAGACCAGGGGATTTCAAAATGCTTTGTATTCTCTTCACATATTACTATATTAACTTGGTCAGTGAATACTGCTGAACACATTAATATTTTAAACCATTTCTGTGATTGCAAGATTCTACTCAACACATTTACGTTGAGTAACCTAAGTAACTTTACATAAACATGATTACATAATCATTAGTCTGAAAGTTACACAGGATTTCTTTGGAAGAAAATATAAAGAAATTTTATTACTTATATAAGGTTAACATTGAATAGCTTTTCCTATAAAAGTATATATCAGATCTTCTTGCTTTTTATATAAATTTCTTAAAACCAATCATGGAGTCTTAATATTTATATAGTTGCTATAATATATTACTTTGGAAAACTAGGGTTATTACAGTGTCATCTTAAGGATCTATTCTCAACATTCAATATTTCCAATTAGTACACGAACTTCTAAAAGGATTTTAACAATTCTAAATGTAGGTTACAATACCTCTAGTAATGATGTTTGTCAATAGTAGGGAAATGTGTATAACATTTTCTTTTATTCAAAAGACAGGTTATATATTATCTCTATAAAAAATGTTAGTAGTGATTGCAGAAGAATTTTTTTAAATATGAAAGGAACAAAAAGCAATGATGATGATTTTTTGGGGTATGCAACCTGGATTTGAGAGATAGACTGAATTGAAGCAACTGACAATTCAAGCATTAAACATTGTTGAAATAAATAACTTGGTAAGGTTATGAATGTTGACGATTGAGGGAACAAATTCTGTGTTATGACATTGAACTATTTAAAAATCCCAAAATGAAGTTATTAAAAATCTTACAGTTGATATGTTACAAAGAACTAAGAAAAAAAAAAAAAAATTGAAGAGAATTAATTTGAAAATTTCTCAGGTCAATTCTAATAGAAACAAGATATGAGAAATGATAGTAAATAGCTATTGGCCTAATTTGTGTATTTATCACTAAGAAGTAAAATCAATGTTTCCGAGAAGAAATTTGTTAATTTTTTTCTCTGTGTCTAATTCAACTCATCTCAACTACTTTTGATACACACTCTATACTAACTTCTTCCCAAACAGTGAATTGTGTACATGTGCACTCTGTTCTCCCCAATATTCATCTTTTCTATTTAAATATCACCAAAAAGATTTTTAAAGCCATAGAGCAAGTTTTACTGAATGTTTTGTTTTCCAAAACATCTATAATTATCTGTTGTCTGTATTACTCCTTATGCATAGCTAACCATCAGCAATTATTTTTTCATTTCTTGTCCTGCATTTAAGACATCCACATGAGGTAATCATTCTTAGTAGTTTCAATGTTTGCAACCTCTACAATTTGATATTTTTCTTATTTTAGTACTAACTGCTGCATTCAAGAAACCGTTGAATGATGTTCGTGTGACTGAAAAACAAGAGGCTATTTTAGAGTGTCAACTTACAAAACCAAATGCAACAATTATATGGAAAAAAGATGGCAAAGAGATTAAACCCAGTGACAAAATCAAATTTGTCTCTGATGGCTCTACACGACAAATTATTTTTACAGAAGCCACTCTAAATGATGAAGCTGCTTATTCTTGTGTTATTGGGGATGTGGAGACTACAGCCACTCTCTATGTTGATGGTAATTTAATTTGCTCTAAAATATTACAAATATTATTTTAGTCTCTTAAATATCAAAAGATATCCAAAATATGACTTATTTAATAAGAAAATATTTTTGTAATGCTTATTTCTATAGAATATTTGTATGTATGCATGTGTATATGTATCAGAGTGTTTGTATCTGAGTTTGGAATGTTCAATTTATATCATATGTTAACATTTCTATCTAGCATGTATCACTTATCCACTATGCACTGGTCAATTCATTCTGGTCAGAGTCAATTTATTTCTCCAAAATCATTAATGTTCCACTGCTTTTATTTTTTATATTTCATTTTTATTCAGCATTACACCTCTTCCATAACCATGTAATAGCCTATCCTTCAAAAGATAACTATAAAAATCAATTAGTACATTTTTCTAGCAGTCCATGATTGTGTGATATAAAAATATATTGCAAATATGTTATATTTTATCTAATTTAATACATAAAGATAAGCAATTATATATTATAAATGATAATAATGACCAGAAATTTAGGTTGGAACTTCATTTGTTATTAATTATTCAAATAAATTCTTATTTTGATATTGTTTTATTTCTAATTAATCACTTATCTAGTGCTGCTCACTCTGTTATAATTCTCTAAACACTTTTTGATATATTTAAAAAGAAGTTTTTTCAAATAAAATTTTTACCCTAATTATACTGTTAAATACAGAATAAATCATTGTAGGATTCTTTAAATTGAAACCAAAATACTTAATTGCAGAAGAACCAGTTCAGTTCCTGAAACCACTTAAAGATATGAAAATTATGGAAAAAGAGAAAGCTGTCATGGAATGTGAAATTAGCAAACCAAATAAAAAGGCAGTTTGGAAGTTTGAAAAAGAAATCTTTAGTGGTAGTGAACGAGTTGAACTTGTTGTGGATGGCTGTAAACACAGAATGATCATTGAACCCTCTGAACTTGATGATGAAGGGGAGTATACTATTGTGGTTGATGGTGTAAAAAGCTCTGCGATTCTAACAGTTGATGGTAGGTCATTCATATTTATATTGTTTATTGTCTAACTTGTTACATATTTAAACAAATTATTGATTTTTCTTATGCGTTCGTTATTTTGCTTCATACTGTGTATGTTTAGCTTACAGCATACTTTTAATAAACTTTACTACGATTTTTATAAAGAAAATATTTTTATTGAAAATATCTGGATGCATTTTCTTTTATAGCATGTAACAACACTAAAACTATTCATTCATTATCATTGCCATTAATCTTGTAGTCATCAATCAGCCATCACCACCACCACCATCATCATCATCATCATCATCATCATCATCATCATCATCATCATCACCATTATTATTTTAATAACTATTCTTCTATGGTAGTATGGTTAGCTTGGCTGTCTTAACTCCAGTAGCATATGTTAGTTGATTAGTTCAAGCCTAATGGGTATAGTGATATTTTGATGCTGTAAGTTGAGATTTAAAAAAAATCAATTGTGAAGTTGTAATTGCTTTTAAATGCGGTTTGGAAATATGTGTCACTTTTACACATAAAAAAAACAACAAATTTAATGATTTTTAAGTTAAGAAAACGTACAATAAAAATTGTTTCAGTATGCAAATAATATTTGATATATCAGTAATTCAGTTAGTTTCATTTTACTTTGAATATATAAAAATGGTTGATAAAAAGATACCTAAAAATCAGAATAGGAAGGAAATTCTTGAAATCAACCAATCAACTATATCAGAAATCTCAAAAGATAAAATTAGTAACTCTGATGTTTCTAGTGATTTTGTTTCTAGAAGATCTAAGGAGAATGAAACACTTAACAATATTTCAGCTGACCAGATTGGCAATGAAACTAAATCAGAAAAAACTATGGTTTGTCAAAACTTTAATGATGCTATTGGATCTGATCGTTTATCAAGTAGGAGATAGTAAAATTAGTTATGACTTAAGTCCTGAAATAACACCTAAAGAATATTCTAAATCTAATGATAAAGCTATTTTAAAACCCAGTAAACATCTGGATGAAGAATTAGATAAGAAATTAAGAATAACAAATGAGACAGACTATAGTTTAAACGATACTAATAAACTTGATCAAGGGGTAGACTGACCAGTTGACAATAAAGCTAAACAAACAGTTGAGCAACATACTAGCCATGACATTAAAATTGACCAATTTAATGATCATAACATTGGCCTTAAGTTAAGTGCAGAATATGGCCATAGCAGTAATCAAGATGCCAAACATGGCTTACAATGGATTGACAAAAGTATTATTTTCTGTTACTTTTTACTTTAACTTCCACTGTTTTGTATTTGATTTTCAGACATATTTAGTATTTAAGTATTTTTATTAATAAAATATTATTTAGATACTAATTCAAATATATTTTCCTAGCACTTTACTGATTTGTATTTAAATATTATGCTGCTTTTTAAAATAATTTCGCTTTCTCATAAAATGTTTTTTTCATATTTGTGTAGTCAATTTTTTATTTGTGAATTATGAAGAGAAAGATAAAGAAATGCCTTTCATTATTGTCTAAAGATATATAACGAAAACTTTGTGGGTAGTTTTGCAACAAGTTTTAATACACTTATTTAACTTTAACCAATTTATCATTTCTTAAAAAGATCTTATCAATAATCAAAATTAACAAAATATCTATCCCAAAGTATAAATTAAATATACTGCTGATATCTAATGCATATAATGTCCAATTTACCTTTTAGATTTCTTCCCTATTTGACATAATAATAAGGAAATATGTATTTTTTATAATCACAAAAAAAAAGGAAATGGTTTCACTGTTTTTTCCATGACAGTATTTCTTAATACCCTCAAACTATAGGATGTGGAAACATCAAATAATTATTATATCAACAACATAAAAAAAAAATCAATAAGCTGTAGAGCCACTAATGCAATAGATTAACATATGACCAGAATAATGATTTTTTAGTAAAATGTTAGTAAAGAAGATACGATATAGCAACATCAGTTCTTTTTCCTTAATTTCTGATTTGCTGTAACTAATTTTTGTAGTTCTGTCAATTGAAATTTAATAATTTCTTGTTATGTGATTTTGATTAATTTTCTGGAAGCACTTTTAATACCTACTATGTAGTTATTTTAATTATAAATCATGAATTTTTTAAGACTAAAGAAACATATGTGCTTATGTATTATTAATACAACCAGCTCTGTGAATATCTTAAGATTGAAATATACAATTCATCGATATTATACCAATATCCTATTAGATTTGTATGTTCTTATGCGTTTAACATGACATTATTGAGTTATATAAATTTCATAAATAATTATTTTGAAACTAAATAAAAAGAATGAAATAATCAATAGAATGTATGGATCTATAAAATTAGTCTTTCTGTCTGTTGTTCTCTTTGTTGCTCTCCCTCTGTTTCTCTTCTCTCTCTGTGTTGCTCTCTCTCTCTTCTCTCTCTGTGTTGCTCTCTCTCTCTCTCTCTCTCTTCTCTCTCTGTGTTGCTCTCTCTCTCTCTCTTCTTTCTCTGTGTTGCTCTCTCTCTCTTCTCTCTCTGTGTTGCTCTCTCTCTCTTCTCTCTCTGTGTTGCTCTCTCTCTCT
>JAYRBU010001325.1:13227053-13239303 GCA_036023795.1 Vulcanoctopus hydrothermalis
ATAACTCTCTCCATCCAACCCATGCTAGCATGGAAAAACGGACGTAAAAACGATGATGATGATACTTTGTAATGTTATAATTTGCTAGAAAATTTTGAGATTATAATTATAGTTAGAAAAAATAATCCATTATATATAAATGTTTACTGTAAAACAGTTATTATAAGTATTCATTTTTAAATGTAAAACAATTTTCCATTAACATTTTTGTAACCCAGCCTGGTGGGTGCAAAAGTTTTTGAACTTTGGATCAATAGGTTCTAAACCATTTTGTAGAATTTTAGATGGAAAATAATTCAATAAATGCACAATATTTAACTACAGGAGATGGAATTGGCTCACTTAATATGCAATAGCAGTTTTATTGTATTCAGTTTTGTGTTCAATATTTCTGAGATCGAATTCAACTGAACTTGACTTTGCCTTTCATCTTTGAAATAAGTATCCGTAATATAAGGGGCTTGAATCAAGTCTCAAATCTCTGTTTACAAAAACTACACTTTTGTGCAAGATACCTTAAAAAAAGAATCTATATTTACAACTTTACACTCAGTCAACAGTTTTGTAATATATATGTATAGTTATTTAGATTGTTTAAGCCTATGGCTATGATGGTGCACTACCTTCAAAGGATAGCATTAAATTATAGATTTTTAGAAATAATGTAAAAACCAGTAATTTTATCAATAATGACATTTGAAAAATAAAATTGAAATTATTTCTTTTTGTAACAGCGCGACCTGGTCCACCTGTTTATTTGAGAACAACTAAAGTTGGACATGATTTCACTGTGCTAGAATGGAAAGCACCAGTTTATGATGGTGGTTCAAAGATCACTAACTATATTATCCAGAAACGGGAGAAACCAAATGAAGAGCGTCAAAATATCGATACAGTTACTAGTCATGAGCTCAGTAGCCATATCAAAGGACTCAAACAAGAGATTGATTACCATTTTTCAGTTTGCTCAAAGAATAAAATTGGTATCAGTGATCCTTGTGATGCTGAACACCCTATCACTTTGAAGAAGGCATTAGGTGAGTGGATTTACTTTTGTCATATATTCCAAAAGTGTTTTCTAGTATGAAATATTACAAGGTTATATAAATATATTTCCATTCTTATTATATTTGAAAATGTAATAATTTCAACTTCTCAAATTGTCTATAAAGAGAAACCTTAGGAAAGTTGAATAATATTAAAAACTGGAGAAGGAAGTTAGACTAATACACTATTCTTATAATTATTAATTACTTTAAAAGTTTATATATTTGGGAAGCTTGATCTTTAATTAATATATCTTGTTTTCTTTTGAATCAGATAAACCTTCTCCACCAAAAGGTCCAATTAAAATTTTTGATGTCCAAAGAACAGCAATTGGCATATCTTGGAAATATCCTGAAAGTGATGGTGGTAGTCCAATCACTAACTTTTTAGTTGAAAAGAGACAAACTGGCAGACAATATTGGTCTAATGTTGAACAGGTTTCACACAATGTTAACAGCTATATGGTGCAGAACTTAACAACAAATTGTGAATATGAATTTAGGGTCATTGCTATCAACAAAATTGGACACAGTGAACCATTGATTACAGAAGGTTCAACTTTAGCAAGGAGTTCTTTTGGTAAGAATATATAATATAATATAATAGTTCTTTTCATACTTGATCCATTATCTCTCTTATAATAAAATATACTACTAAATAATACATTATTATTTTCAGATGTCCCAGGACGTCCAAGGGGGCCATTGCAAGTTATAGACATGTCTTATAATTATGTTGACTTACAATGGAAAGCACCAGAAAGTGATGGAGGCTCTCCAATCACTAAATACATTATTGAATTTAAGTCCTCATCCCGTTTGACTTGGCACAAAGCTGGGGAAGTTGATTCAAGCACTCTTATGTACAGAGTAGATGAACTATCAGAAGGAACTGAATACTATTTCCGTGTTATTGCTGTTAATGCTGAAGGAGAGAGTCCACCATTAGAAACATCAGAGGCAACAATTCCCAGAAGGGAAATTGGTAGGGATTGCGTTTAATATTTTATAAAATTTTAATTACATCTTAAAAATCCTTGACATTTAAGATAAGTGGTAATTTAAAAATTTAGTTTTTAGGTATTTGCTTATTTTTGAAATAATTTTCTATATATTAAATCCTAAGTTAGTTATAAGAATTATATGCTAAATTAAACTAATTGAAGGTGTTCAGAGGCCTTCAAAATTTGAAAGATTATAACGTTGTTCAAATTGATACAAATGCAGCAAATTGCTCAGAGACGTAAAAAGTATATGATAATATATTTAACTAATTTTGAATATTATGGTAAATATTTTAATTCATTACAAGGAAAATTTATATTTTATTTTATTTTATTTTATGACATAATTTGCTTTTGTTATTCTGTAGTTCCTCCTGGACCACCAGCTGAGCTTAAATCAACTAGGATTGGAAAAGACTTTGTTGATCTTAGTTGGAAACAACCTAAAGATGATGGCGGTTCACGAATTACAAAGTATATTCTTAAAAAGAGAAAAGACAGAAAAGATGAATGGCAACACATTGTCACTTTGGATTCTGTCGAAAAGAGCTGGAAAGTAACTGAATTAGATGAAAATGTTGGCTACTATTTTGCTATAGCTGCTGAAAATAAAGCTGGAAGAGGTCAAAACAAAGAGCTTATTGAGGCTATTATACCTCAAAAAGAAGCATGTAAGTTTCCCTTTAATATATTTTAATATGCTTTTTATGTTATGCAAATAACAATGATCTATTTAAAGTAGAAATATTAAATAAATTTGGGTGGGGACTCTTAATATAATGTGACTTGTTTTTTGTTAAATAATGATTTCTATCTTAGACACAAGGCCACAGATTTTGGAGGGACATTATAGTCAATTAACTTGACCCTAATACTTAACTCAGAGCATAAAAAAGTGTAACTTAGAACATCAAGGCATTTTGTCTGTTCTAGCAATTCTGCCAATCCACCTAACTCTGTCATAGAGCCACAAAAATATAAACTTTATTTCTTGATCATAATAATATATATATTATTGATCAAAACAAAATTTATATATTATTTCACTAAATGTCGTAGATATGAATTGCTTCTTGAGTAGCTTGATCTATATCAATAGTCGAGTCAGTCATAGTATCAATATTTATTGGTGCTAAAGATATTCAGAGAATGCTTGAGACAATAAAACAATAGCAGTGAAAGGTCTGAAAAATAAAAAGACAAACAGTATGCCATGAACATTATTTCTGAAGTAGAAATTTAAGCTAGAAAAGTATTAAAATGAGATAATGGTAGGATTAGCCTTTATCTTGCCTACAAGACAAGTGATTCAGATTTCATTGATATTTGCTTACAATGGAAACAACTAATGAAGAGACAAATTAGAAAGGAGAAATTTTTCTGACTTCTCCAACTTATTAAATTTTAAATAAAAAGAAGTATGAATGGTGTTAATGTTGAAAATTACATGATTTTAATTTTTTTGTTTTATTTCTTTTTTCTGCAGCTGTTCCTTCCAGGCCCCGAGATTTTGAAATTGTTGATGTACAACGCACATCAATTAGTATCAAATGGAAACAACCTAAAGATGATGGTGGTTCACCTATTACTGGATATATTATTGAAAGAAAATATACCAAATCTAAGGTTTGGAGTCGCATGGATGAGGTAGATGCATCTACATTGCAAAGCACTTTGACCAACCTATATGAAAAAGTTGAATATATGTTCAGAGTGACTGCTGTTAACAAGATTGGAAACAGTTCTCCTCTTGAAAGTGATGGACCAGTCATAGCAAAGAGTCCATTTGGTATGAACAAGCTATTTTATAATCTAAAATTATATTGTCATGAAATGTTTAATTATATAGTCAAATAACTGTATATTTTCTAGCAGAATTTAAATTGAAACTCTTAAATGTATTAAAATGTTTTGCATAATTCAACTGGTATTTTAACTTCATTTATATTGTAATTATATGTATTTTTAACTCCAGCCATAACTCCTACAAATGAAACTAAAGTAATTTCCTTTTGTTGATGAGATTACCTTTATTAAACAGAATTATATGTTTTTTATTGAAAATATGTGCAAAATGTTTTAGTCATTTACAACTAAATTGAATTGTTCAGAAAGATATTTTAAAGTGTTCCTTTCTTTCTAATATTTAGATGTTCCATCTCCACCAATTGGTCCATTGGTTATTGATAATGTAACCCAAGATACAGCTGACCTGAGTTGGAAAGCACCTGAAAATGATGGTGGTACACCTATCACTAGCTATATCATTGAATATAGAACTATTACTCGAACAACATGGTCAAAATCTGCAAGTGTTGATGCAAAAACTACTACATTTACTGTGGAAGGTCTTAGTGTAGACACAGAATATTTCTTCAGAGTCATTGCCACTAATTCTGAAGGCAATAGTGCACCATTGGAATCCAGAGACATTACAAAACCAATGAAAAAATTAAGTAAGTTTTAAAACATTTCTAGTTTGTAGTTTTAAAAAAGTAAGTTTTATTTTCAATTTGATGATATAGTTAATTTGTAGAGTATCAGACTCAATAGAATATCAGACTCTGTAGTAAAGAGTTGACAATTTATATCTCATTACTAGTACTGTGCTGTGTCTATAACCATGACACTTAATTCGTATAAACTCAGTCCATCTGGCTGTAAATAGGTGTTATTTATAGATATAAATAGGTAGGGTATGAACTATAAATGCCTATAAGTAGGTATTGGGTAGGTGTAAAGAGCAAAAACTGTATAGAATTAACATGTGTTTCATTAACTTGCAGTGCTACATTCATGTTTTACAATGAGTATGGTAAAAGAAGCTACTCCAGTACTCATCTCGGTACAGCCTCCTCAAAGTTTTTAGTTCATCTTGCCATTGCAAACCTGCTTTTGATAGGTGTGATTGCTGGTGTGCAACAATCCATCTCATATTAATTTCTTCATGTACAGGCATCCATACCTAGTTATTCCATGATAAAGATATTAATCTTAATAAAGTATGTAAAAATAGTATTGTCTATACAGCTTAGAGTTATATTGCTATATTACCTTTCATGGAGTCAATTTAGGAGACACTAAGCAGGTGATATTACTATTTAAATATATAGATATAACAAAAATTTAAATAAAAAAACTCTTTTAAAGCTATATGCTAGATTTAGATGATAGGCATCAGATGTGACATATTTGTATCATTTTAATGATGTAGTTAATACAGTTAAGGACTGCAAGGGAATATAAGGCTGAAATTATTATCATCATCAGCATTTTAATATCAGTTTTATTCATACTGCCATAGGTTGGATGAGTTTTCCATACAGTGTAAGGCCAAATACTTTAGCTTCCAAAGCTCAAGTTAGACCTACAGAGTAAAAATAATATTTATATTAGTTGTAATTTTACTTGCTTTCATTTCAAAGATTAGTAATATCAAGTAACATCATTTGTTATCAATGTTTATTTTCTGCCCTTCACACACAGTTACAAACACTGCACGCACCTTTATTTATATTTCTTATTTATTTGTTTTAAAATTAGTTCTTTTATTCTAGTTTCCTTATAAGTTTAAATATTCAATGTTCTTTGATTTGCATATATTTTTAGCCCAACCAGGTCCACCAGTGAATTTCGAAGCAAATAGAGTGGGACAGAATTTTATTGACTTACAATGGAGTACCCCACTCTCAGATGGTGGTTCTGCAATTACAGAATATATTGTCCAAAAATCCTCTAAGAAAGATGACTGGACCAAAGTTTCATCCGTTTCTCCTTACCAGACTTATTGCCGTGCAAGCAATCTGTCTGAAAATACAGATTATTACTTTTCTGTGCAAGCTGTCAACAAAGTCGGGAAAAGTATACCATGCGAAATGAAAAATGCTGTAACTACTCAAAAAGGATTACGTAAGTAGTACATTTTGAAATTATTATTATATTATAGAATAAGCTGTTTGTAAGCTTTTTATATTTAACTATTATCTATCAAGTTAACTTTTATTACATTTTAGAATGCCCTTTTGACCTATGTATGATATTAATTGTAAGGCTAATTCTTGGTAATAAAAATGTTTGTTGGCAATCTGATTTTAACTTAAAATATGATATGCTATTTATGATATACCATAGCAATCAGATCCTTGATTGATAATACATTTGAAACATTATAAAATCATTGACTAGGTATATTATCTGCTATCTGTCTATTATTTGCGAAATT
The DNA here is from genome assembly GCA_036023795.1 of Vulcanoctopus hydrothermalis. NCBI lineage: Eukaryota > Metazoa > Mollusca > Cephalopoda > Octopoda > Octopodidae > Vulcanoctopus > Vulcanoctopus hydrothermalis. The sequence continues at coordinate 13,233,326 of JAYRBU010001325.1, forward strand.
TCTTAAGTTTCTACTGTAGAAGTTAGTATTAATTTCATACTTTGTTATTAATGAACAAGTAAAGATAAAAACTCCCTCTGTATGAAAGAAAAGGCTAAATAAAAATAGACAGAGAAGGAAAAGAATTGAAAGTTTACAGAATAGAGAAACTTAATGAGATCATTATATTTTATTAGACATCATTCTAATAGTGTACTTTGTGATTTAAAATTCCATATGTAGTACTGTTGTTCTTTTCTTCCCATACTGGAAATTTTAGAAGCACAATAATGAGTATAGGAAACTGAAGTTGATATTTTGGGTTTCTTCATAATGTTTAATTTTGACAGATTCATCATTATCTTTTGGGTTATTTAAAAATGTTACATTCAAATTCTCTTTCCAATGGCATTTTCATTCAGAACAATTCTTAAATATTAAATATTGTTATATGCATGTAATTATTTTTGATTAATTAAGATGAGTTTATAATTTATTGATGGATATTCTGAATTAATGATTTAGAATGTCTGAATTCTTTGATTGATTGTTTTGTTATTTTTTACTTTTTAATTAGTTCCTCCATCAAGGCCTATTGGACCACTTAATATTACAAACATTAAGCGTAATGCTATGACATTAACATGGAAAGCTCCAGAAGACGATGGTGGTAGTCCTGTTACTGCTTACATTATTGAAAAGAGAGTTGCTTCTAGTAAATTTTGGTCAAAGGTGGATAAAGTGTCTGAAGAGACACTTTCATTGCTTGCAAATCAACTTGAAGAGAAAACAGAATATCACTTCAGAGTGATTGCAGAAAACAAAACAGGTCAAAGTGAACCTCTGGAGACAAGAGATGCAACTCTGGCAAAGAGTCCATTTGGTAAGGAGGAATCTACTTTTAACCATTTTGATATCAACCTGCATGAAACCACACTGTTTCTATGATAACAAACCATTTGTTTTAAAATGTAAATATTTAAATTTAAGCTTTCCATTGTAATTTTATGTAGAACTTTTTGTTAAGTTATATTCCAAATACCAACTTAATAATGAGAGTTATTTTACTAAATCCCTCCAAATTCTTCATTATCTAAAAAATTAATTGAAAATCATAGGCAGTGTATTTCATTAGAAATATGATAAGTAATGAGTTAAGCTATTTTCCAATATTTTCTTTTGAAGATCTTTTATTTAATCTTTTGTTGTATGCTTTTTATATTTCAGATGTCCCATCACGACCTGTTGGGCCATTAGAAGTAACAGATGTTACCAGTAATTCAGCCAATTTAAGTTGGAAACCACCAGAAAAAGATGGCGGCAGTCCACTTATTAATTATATCATTGAGTACAAATTAGCTTCAAGGACCTTCTGGGCTAAAGCAGGCACATGCAATGCAAAATGTACCAGTTTCAATGTCTCAAATTTGATGGAAGATTCAGACTATTTTTTCCGTGTTATAGCTGTTAATAATGAAGGACAAAGCTTGCCATTGGAGACTATTGATTCTACAAGACCAACTAAAAAACTTGGTGAGTCAGTATTCTAGTAAACTGTACAAATATGCACAAGTTCAAATTAGCTGTAACCAGTTAAAAATGAAAATATCAAACTTATAGTAAAACGGTTTTTGCATTTTTACAAAGCTTATGCATAATTTTCTCAAAGTTTTTGCAAAATTTCCCTATTTGATTAATGCTTTTTAATAAGTAGTAAATATACAATTGTATATTTCTTATGTAAATATATAGTCTGTGCCGAGAAATGTATTTGCATATTTAGCTTACATAATTTTGTGTTTTATTAAGAAGAGAAAATTTACTTAAAGTAATTCATATTTACAGATGTACCGGATGCTCCAATTTACTTCCGTGCTACAAAGATCGGATCAGACAATGCTATTTTAGAATGGAAACCACCTGTAAATGATGGTGGATCAAGAATTACTCAGTACATTCTTAAAAGGCGTGAATCACCCACTGATGTCGCCACTGATGTTCTTTCTGTTAGTGGACGTGAGCATGTTGCAACAGTGAGAGGTCTCAAGCAAGATACTGACTACTATTTCTCTGTGTTTGCTGAAAATAAAATTGGATTAAGCAAACCATGTGAAGTGGATTATGCAGTGACTTTATCAAAACCGTTTGGTATGTATTGTTTTAATCATTAAATGTCACCTTTATCATATTTCACCTTTCATATTAAATTCTTTATCTATTCCATCTTTCCAAGAGCTTCATTATTTTAGAGTTTCATGTCTGTCTATTCATTTCAACTACTAACCTGCAAGAATTAAAGCTGAGCATTAACTACATTTAACGTATAGCGTAATGACTATAGAAGCCATAGACATTACCTTTTCCTCTCTTATTTTATGGATGAGTTTCAACTGGTTTTATCTTAGTGTACTAGCTTATCAGCTGAAGAGACATGGGCACATATCCAACCCATCTTTGACATTGTATTGTGTCCCCAGATAAGACACCCAACGACTCAGTCATAAGTTCTACTTGAGCATATTGGCCCATCAGGCTGGAGCTCAGTCTACCTAGCTATAAATAGGTACCATTTGAGATACAGTTGACTTTATACTGAGAAAAACGAACCATTTCTATGTTCTCTTATGAAATTTCTCATTAGCAAATAATATTTACATATTTATATTTTCGTGAAGAAGGTAATAATTTCCTCTAAAACATTCCATTTTATTTTAGATTTTGGAGTTATTTTAAATCCTATAAATAATGCTTACAATTTTCGTAGTTTCTTAATTATATATTGAAATTCTTTTTTAAAGAAAAACCTTTAATGCCACGTGGACCACTGAAAGTCATTGATGTCGAGAAAACATCAATTTCAATTGCATGGAAACATCCAGAATATGATGGAGGATCTCCATTGACAGGATTTATTATTGAGAAGAAAGAAGCCAATAGAAAATACTGGAACCTGGTGGAACAAGTACCTCCAGCCATTACAAGTTATTCTGTAGAAAATCTTACACCAAATACTGAGTATGACTTTAGAGTCATTGCTGTGAATAAAATTGGTCAGAGCGATCCTCTGGAAACTGATGGTTCCACAATGGCTAAAAGTCCAATCAGTAAGTGTCACTTTTAGTCTTTATGACCTTAATTTTGCATATATTATTCTTATAAAAACAGAAAGTATTTCATTAATTATGATTAATTTAAATTATTTTTAGTTATCCTAAATTTAATTTATGCTTATAATTTCAATTTTTATATTTATTTATTTTATTTAGAACATTTAATATTTTCTTTTTCTTTTTATTCTCAGGTGTGCCAGGACGTCCTAAAGGCCCATTAGAAGTCATCAAAGTTTCCTACGATTATGTAGATCTTGAATGGAGAAACCCTGACAGTGATGGCGGTACTCCTATTATGAAGTATATGATTGAAGTCAGAAATGCCTCTCGTTTAACATGGCATAAATCTTTGGAAGTTGAACCACATATTACTGTAGCCAGAGTTTCGGGCTTAAGTGAAGGAACAGAGTACTACTTCCGTGTGATTGCTGTCAATGCAGAAGGAGAAAGTCCACCATTAGAAACAACTGATACAACAAAACCAACTAAGGAAATAGGTGAATAGAAATATTTACAATTTGCTCTTTGAATTTAGATGAAAATATTTGCATACCAATATTTTCATATTAAAACAAATGTTTGTGATAATTTAAGGTATAATGCATTCATTGTATGGCTTTGATTCATTATTCAATAAATCTTAATTTACTAATGCTAAAAGTTATTTTATGATTTAGATTTGTTGCTGAAATTAACAAATAACATTTTCATGTAGAATTACCATTATTAATTTCATCAATTTTATATAATTATTTCCTTTGAAAAAATATTTACAGCCTTCTTTAAAACAATATTACCATAGAAATCTTAGAGATAGAAGGAAAATTTATTTCTAACCTTAATTTTGACTAATTTGAAAACAATCTGTGAATTTCTTTTTATATTCACTGTTTAAATCATTTCTTAAGCATCTCTTCTATATATAATGCTTTGTTAGAATTTAATGATTTTGATTAAATTTAATGTTGACCATTTTTTCATTCTTTCTATTTTTTTGTAGTTCCTCCAGGACCTCCTATCAATTTACATGCTACTAAGATTGGCTGTGACTTTGTGCAACTTGAATGGCGACCACCAAGAGATGATGGCGGAAGTAAGATTACAAGGTATATTGTACAACAGAAGAAAAACCGTACCGACGACTGGACTCGTGTAACATCAGTAGATGGTGTGGATACATCGAATCTTGTTACCAACTTAAAAGAAGGCACTCCTTATTATTTCAGTGTTTTCGCTGAAAATAAAGCTGGACCTGGAAAGTTGTGTGAAACTGCTGATACTATTGTGCCAACTCGAGAAATGAGTGAGTAACAAGATTTCAAAAATATTTTATTAAGACCTCTATTTTATGCAATATTTTGAGCTAGTATTTATTAGAACCCTAAGACATCAACGGATAGCAATCCTTCACCTATTAAATAGAAACAGAAACTGATAGGGCTACCTTCTGAAATATTATGCATGTGTTGCAGCCCTTGTGTTATCTAAAAATGAACCTCCTCTGGTAAACCTTTTCCACTTGTACATTTTGTTAAGCTATTAAATGGGGAAGGTACAAGTGGAAAGCAGCCTATCAAGAAACTTTGTTATTCTCAAGCCAGTGTTTTCCACAAACAACAAAGGCACCCAATGGCCAAAAAGTTGGGTTAAACTAGGAGACATGTTTGACCTACCATTCATAAAAGAAAATAGCAAGAGCCATCATGTATTTATCATACCACCAATACTAAAAAGTTGGGCTGCTTTCTCTGCAGCTGTAAAAGCGATGTCTCTCTCAAGGTATTTCTCTGTATAGGAGTAAGGTGCAGGTTCCCAAAGTTACCAGAAGGGTAAGGAAATTGTAAAGAAAATAGACATAATAATAATATTGCTTTTAGTTTATCTTGTTTTATTAAAGCCATTGTTAAACAAAGTACACATATTACTGAAATTTTATTAATTGATAAAATTTGGATTGTCGAATTGAAAGACTTACATCACAAGTAATTTACATTTAGCACAGTAATTTTCCTTTAAAATAATTTAAGACCAAGAAGTACAAGATCACCCACAAATGATATAAAGTTAATTAATATTTTTTAAATTCTGTTAATATTCAATATGAAAATTAAAATTTGTATTTCAATTAAAATGAAATCCATAAATTTATAGCAAATAATTTATCTTCATAAAAGTAGCATTTGTGGTTAGATGTGTTGTTCTTTATCTTTTTGATTGTGACAAGAATAAAGAGGAATAATAATATTTGTTTGAATTTTAGGTGTTCCTTCTGCTCCAACTGGGCCTCTTGGCATCACTGATGTACAACGAAACTCCATGACACTCAAATGGAAACCACCTAAGAATGATGGCGGCACACCAATTATTGGCTACATAATAGAGAAAAAGCACCCATCATCGCTTCTATGGAATAGAATTGAGAGAGTTGCAGAAAATACTTTGCAGTATTGTTGTGAAAAACTGTATGAGAAAACTGAATATTTGTTCAGAGTTATTGCTATTAACAACGTCGGAGAGAGTCTTCCTCTTGAAGCTGATGGAGCAACATTAGCACGAAGTCCTCTTGGTAATTAAATAATATTTAATTCTTTAAATATTTGCTTTGGAAAATAAAAATAAAAAATTTGTGTAAAAAGAGTAAACCGTGAAGCTTAATTATAATGTTCCAATTGCTATCATTTTCAACTTGTTAATTTTCTCATTCCAAAATACTGAATGGCATATTATATTTAGAGAGAATATGTATGTGTATGTATTTATTTTAATATATATGACCTGTTTGTATTTGTGCATGTCTATTCATTTTAGCCACTGTATGTATGTATGTATGTATGTATGTATGTATGTATGTATGTATGTATGTATGTATGTATGTATGTATTTATGTAT
>JAYRBU010001325.1:13515020-13525303 GCA_036023795.1 Vulcanoctopus hydrothermalis
AGTTCATGCCTATCTCATTCTTCATCTAAGTTATCAAATCCATCTAGAACTTTTTCATCTGAAACTAATCTTCAAAATCCTTCTTCCTTCTCTAAGGTGAAAGAAGAAATTGAAAAGACCAGAGTGGAGTCTGCAGCTGACAGTGTATGAATAAGCTGTTGAGAAAAAGAAGAGATCTGTACATCTTGTATATTAGATAGTTCTTTTGAAGCAAAAGAGATGAGACAATTTCATAATCATTTCACTGATATACAAGAGACAGAACAAGATAGTCTAGTTTTCTTAGTTTGGATTTGGCAAAGAACAATATAATGCTATTTGGAATATTTAGATGTTATTACTTCTGCATAGTCATACATTTATACTCTATGATGGCTTAGTTCAGAAATGAAAATAATAAATAAGCAGTTGATCTGTGATATTATGGAAATTTGTTATATTTCTACTTTTTGCCTAAAGACTTCAGGCAGACATTAACAAAGTTTTGATAGCAAATGGTTTTGTTTATGTGACATGTAAAGTTAGGAGCCACTATTTCAGCACATTGTTATTGTTATCAGTGTGATTATAATTTTGTTCAATTATTGAACAGCTTATTTCAACTAATTTAAATCTAGTCTTATGAATTGCTATACAAATTCTCAAAAAATAAAAAAAATAATTATGATTGAAATTACAATTTAAAAAAATATATTTGTTTCCTTAGTTTTAACATATTTCTATAGGAATAGGTTTCTATGACTTTGATTAGGAATAATTTTATTGTAAATGTTATTTTTTCTTAAGGAGTGTAATTGCTATATTAGAGAGATTTTTGTATACTGAGTGTATATGTCTATTTACAGTATTTTACGTTAGTTATGAGAAATGGGGCCCTGTAAATGCTTCTAAGAAACAAACTTTTACTTTTAACTTAATTTTCGGCCAGATGAACAATATGTATATATTACTTCAGAAAGACAGCAGTATAATTCAAATCTTGAATTCTTTCAGTTAATGTGAATTGCTGCCTATTCTTTTTGCTAATTACCATAAGGGTTTAATTAGATCTCAGTTTCCAAGTTAAAATAATAAAAAGTTCAAGAATTATATATATATATATATATATTATTACAAATTGAGTATAAAAAATCAAAAAAAATTCCCATTAATTGATTGATAATATTGTTGATATCAATTCAACAATCAAGAAGTCGGTTTATGTTGAAATATGTATTGGGCCCCCTTTTAAATTAATCTTGTTCTGTTTACAAACTGAAGCAATGGGGTACTAATTATCTTACCTATGCTTCTGAGTTCTTCCTGTCTTTAACTAATATCTGGTTTGTAGCACTGAATACAAAAATCTTGTTTACATAAACGATTTTTTTCTTAAAATAATTTTGTTGTTTTTCTTTAACAAATGTGTCTTTTTGTGCCATTGTCTAATTTCAGCAAGAATGGATATTGAGTCATCATCATCTTTGTTTTAACATTATTTCGTGCTTGAATGATTTGGTCATATTTACAATACAACATATTTTATGTCTTTCACTATTTTGATTTGGTTGGCATTTTGTAATTATATGCTCTTTCTGTTAACAAGCATTACCAATAGATGGGATTGTTGAACCAAGGGCTCTCTCTTTCTTTCTATCTCTCAGTTTTGTTTTAAGGTAACTGCTTTTACTGCAGCATAAAGAGCCTCATCATTCATACATGAGTGTTGGGACGGTTTCCTCTTACAATCGAGGGGTTTTGTTGTGTGGAACTGTCCTTTTTCTTAGATGTAACACCTTTATCACTGCAATATAAGCCATATCTCTTGTATGTGGGTATTTACAACAAGATAGGAGTGGAGAGGGCATTGGTGTTTAGATTGCAGACTGGGCCTCATAGTGTATGGGGAAGATTTGTTGAGATGGATCAGGATACTTAGTCATGAGGTGGGTGAGATGGTTATTGATATGCTAACAGGTAATATTGCTATAAAGAATATTTCATAACCTGCTCAGATTGTAAGAGAATTTAGCAGATCATGTTGAAGTAATTATTATTAGTTCAAATCTAATACATATTAGATATGCAAGTACTTAACATACTGGTTATATATACAAAACATGTTCACATAGTTTTAAGATACTATACCTGAAATAGCAGGAGATTTGTTGAAGCTACCATGTTTTAAATCAAGTAAAACCTAATTTACATATTAAAGAATAAACTGAGGGTATTGATTCAGTATAAAATAAGGTATTATTGTTAATGGAAGTAAAACTGTAGAGATCAAATAAAATGGAACTGCATGTCTCACAAACAGAAATATGTTAAATGAATAACTTTTAACGTTAAGTTAGATGTTCTACTTATTTCAACTGTATTTTTGTGTTTTCTCTCTGTATTGGTCAATAATGGGGGTCACCCATTGATGGGTAGCCCTGATAATGAAAAGTCAAGTAATTGACTCAATAGTCTTAATAACTGATTGAATGAGGAAGAATTGGTTACTGGAAAATGTTAAGAACTCGGCACCAAAAACAAGTCAAAACTACAAAAATGCATCAAAAGAAAGAAGAAAAAAACCAAAAAGAATTCATATTCAATTTTCGTATGTTGAGAGTAACAATTCCAAACAGATTGTTACATTTGTTTCCTTTTTTCAGCCTCTTTATAATTGGGGAATATAACTGGAAAACAGTTTTATCCCCCTCCCAGCAAAACTAGCTTTTTATCTTTCAAAACAGAATTTGTTTTCTCTTTTTCCTTCGTTATCAGTTTTGATTCCAAAGTGATATGCAGTTGACTTACTATATGTAGTACACTGATAAAAAATCGCTTGGTGTTGCCGGTGCAGAAACTATTTCACAATCCTCAACTCTCTTCATCAATGGGTTTCATCCTCTACATGTATCCCTCACTGACACGCAGACACTTCAAACACCCTTGATCTCTTTCTCACCTCCAAAGCATCACTATCTCTGCACCTATTGGGCATAGGACTACTGTCTATTCACTACACATCTAAATACTAGGCAATGCTCCTCTCCTACTGGACCCTGTGGCACTTTAAGACAGCTGACTAGTTGGAGCTCTGCCAGTTCTATGATAACTATCACTGGTAGCACATATTCTTCCCCCCCTAGCCAATCAGAAAGAGGTAGGAGGGTAACTGAAGCCATCTTCATCAACATTCCACACACAACCAAAACTCACAGCTCCAAGTACCCACAAGTTGTTCACTCATAACTGCTCTGCAGCAGTCCAAGCAAAGAACATGGCCTACAACAACTGGAGAAAATCACCCCCACCGCCCTACAAACTGGACGGCTTTTACCCAGCATCTCAACTCCTGCAAGACCATCACTGAAATGTGAAGGATGTCTGTGTATCACACAACCTGCAAGCTCTCTCACCTCCCCAACTACAGCAGATCCTTTTATTTACCTAATCAAAAGGATCTCCACCAACTTTGCAGAATCCTCTTTCCTTCCACTTTTCAAAACCATGATGCTTTCATAAACAGTACTCCTGTGGAGAAAGCCACCACATTGGCTGCCCACTTTGCATCCAACTCTACACTGGGTAAATCTTCTCCAAAACTATTCCTTTCCACTCCACTAGGCTTACCACCATGTACACATACCAAGTGAAAAAGTACCTCCTGTTGCTTTAAACCAACACGGCTAACCGGTCCTGACAATGTCCCTTCCATTACCCTCAAATAATGTGCCCCAGCACTTATCCTTGCTAAACTCTCCTCTCTCTACAGGGATATCTTGATCATTAGAAATGCACTAGTGTGTCCCATTCCTAAGGAAGGCAACCCTTCTCACCCTGCCATGCTATCACACATCCAAGATCTGAAAGGTTATGGAGATAGCCATTAACAACCTTCTCCAACATCTTGAATCCCTCTCCCTTCTTAATGGCCACTAGTACGGCTTTCATAAAACCAGATCTACTGGAGACCAACTCTCCTATATCACTAACCAGTGGTCCCCTCACAATCGAGAAATTTGGTGAGAACATTTGTTGCACTTGAAATCAGCAAAACATTCAACTGTGTCTGGCATGCAATTCTAGAAAAACTGCCTGCCAATGAGCTCCACCTGTCTCTAGGATTGTTGCCTTCTGTCAGATTGCCCTATTGCAGTGTGTGTTTATAGAGCTCTCTCTAACCCACATTCTATCAACACTGGTGTGCTCCAAGGTTTGGTTTTGTCCCTCACTCTTCCTCCTATACATTAATGATCTACTTGGTGTCACTTCCAACAACTTATAACAACCTTCATTCTTTTTTGACCTTCCTCACCCAAATGCCATCCACATGCAACCTAGACACCATGACAAACCTGCACTGACTCCAATGGGTTTATACCAATCTTGTCTTCAGCTGCACAAACAGACAATCACTATGCATGTCAAGAAAACATTATTATGCTCCATCCTACCTAAACATGAACAGTACACAACTAGAATTCTCCAGGCTGCTACAAATGCTGGGCCTAATCATCACAGGATCTCTCGTGGCGAATGCACATCCTTGATGTAGCAAAGACTGACCTTCCTCTTCAGAGTCAGAAAGTACTTCAACCTCCCAACTAACCTTCTACAAAGCTTATGTGAGACACAATTGAGTACTGCGTCCAGACATCTTATTTGAATCCAAATAATAGTCACTCAACTGATTGGCATACTCCAACTTCTCTCCCCCAGACATGCTGTCACCTCTCTCCGCTCCTCAGAACTGGCTGATCTTATTCCACCTCTATGCCCAACTCACTTGGCTCTCCACCTCATCACCCATATTGTACCCCATGAAATTATCCAGTTTTGTAATTTATTTAGATATTTCTAAAGTTCGAATTTCTCTAAATTATCTGCTGTCTCTCTCTCTCTATTTGAACTGTCTCAATCACACCATTAAGATCACTACCCAAACCTTTCTATTCACTGATATAAAACAATAATTCAATGTTTAGATTTCAACCAATCAACACAGAAGCTGAAACCATTCCTATTTTAAGCAAACTTATCCAGCTAATAATATTTCTACTTTATCTACCTTATACTTCCCTTACAAATTTGACTGTTTCCTTCCCTACTTGTGATCAGTATAAACCACATATAATCACCTAAACCACATCCCAATATACTGAAGCTTCATCTGCATTTTAAAAAACTTTTTGGTCCTTAAAATCTTCTAATTAGAACATAACTGACTATTCCTCCTTAGATCATCCATTTTCAATTATATTCTACCAATGGTCTATTCAAAATTATTTAGCAAGCAAAATTTGATACCCCTGTGCAAGCTAACAGAGCTTTCAAAGCAACAATTTGTAAGTCATATACACTCTACTGTTACTCTTGAGAAACTACTGACTTCACTAGGCTGAAGTACTCCGTGTGCTTTTCTCTTCCTCGACTACATACAAAAAACTTTATCTTCCCCCCATGTTTTTGCATTATACTATTTTTCAACTTTTCAAGTGCAACAGCATAAAGAGGAACATTGGCAGTGAAGTTAAGGTGCTATGCTACTGACCAATTGGATATGAATTCAAACCTTACAACTTCCATTATGTTGTATCTCTAGGAAAGTTAATAATTGATTTCTATCTGTGTCTACCTGGCTGGTAACAGGTTATCAATCCTATTTGTCAATCCTATTTGTCAATCCTATTTGTCAATCCTATTTGTCAGTGCTTAGCAGTAGGAATGGTTGATAGCTGTAAAATCACTTGTTCCAATATTGTACGAAATAGATAAAAACCATTCCCCCCACAAATGATCAAATATGATACTTTTTTTCCTCAGTGTTTTTAATGAGCTGAACCATTTCATTTAAGGAAATTTTGGAATAAAAAAAGTCAAGGATCTAAATATAGAGAAAGGAGAGCACGATGAATTTGTGAGATATTCTGCAGAGCCAAAACTTGTACCAGCCTATAAAGACAAAATACTACATCCCAAGCAGATAAATCTTTTGTCTTTCACTAATAATATTAGTTTCTAAACTGTTTACCATTCTGCTTTACTGGAAGATGAAATAAAAGATCAACAGAAATTTTTTAATTAAATCTCTGGATTATTTTGAGTAAACGTGGAAAATTGGTGACTTAAAAAGAATAACTCAGCAATGAGAGATAGTTTTATTTCTTCACCAAAATGCAAAAATATGAATGACCATAGAAACAGAGGCTGGTATCAAAATAGGTGGTATTGCAGTCTAGATTCTCATAAATTTGAAACATATAGGGTTTGTTTGTACACAACAAGTTATGATAAAATATTAACAATACAAAAATCACAACTGAGGTAAATTTGTAAGTTTACCAACAAAAATGCCTTCTACAACCATTAAAAACCTTCTTCAAAATAAAGAAATGCAGGCCACATGCAATATTATTTTCAAAAGCATTACATTCTAAATTTCCATACTATATGTAACCCAATCACCAATTTTAATGCTAGGCATGTTTTTGTTTTTTTTCCTTAAAGAAATACATTAAACAGAAAAATATTGGCCAATGCTTTCCTCATTGTGGTCTTCAGTAGTGTCATTTGGTCTTGTAGTTCTCTCTTGGCTCACTGCTGCATCGCAAGAAGCAGTGCATTGGTTAACATAATCTTCATCCACCTCATTATTACTATTACTCACTGTATTTAGATCATTAACAATTAAGTTTCTGGTGTTTGTTTCTGGTGATTTAGAAATGTTGATTTCACTAGGAACCTCAGTGGAGGAATCAACTGCAATATTTTGTTCGCTATTTTCGAATAATGATTCAGTCATGTATAATAAATTTTGTGATATCTCTAACAGTGACACACAATCTGTGTCGAAATGTTTAACTGTGGTTTTGGCTTTGTCAACAAAGTTTGATTTCCCTTTAGTTTTCTCACCCTCTCCATCAGTACAGTCAGCAGTCATTTGAACTCTTTTTAAACTGTTATTAGCTGAAATATCTAATGATTGATTCAATTCAATTGAACTGACAAAGGATTTTGAATTACTCTGAGAGATCGAAGCATCTTGATATTTGGTGCCAATTTCATTTTTTTTCATGCCAAAACTGAAGTCTTTATTCAAAAAGCTATTAGTCTTATCCTCATCAGTAGCAAGGATATTTGTAACTGACAGATCTTTTATAATACCAAAACAAGAGTTGGTGGAGGGTGGTGGTAATGGTTTTGTTTGGGCTACAGCATAAGCTCCAAGTTGCTCAAGTTCATTTGTTGCTATTTCGGATTCTAATGACATTTTAGAATTCCATGAACTGGAAAGGATGTTCTCATTGTTGCCAGCACATTTTATTGGTACTGAAGGAGCCACATTTTCTATATTGGATAAATCTCTTTTAACCCATACATCGGAGGAATTAGATTGCATCTGCTCTACAACCTCTGAAAGATAAAAAAAAAAATAAGCGTAAGAAATTCTCGTGAGCAATACAAGTTGGAGTAGGTTTAGTTTTTCTATTTTAATAAAATTTATTCGTTTTTCTATGCTAGTACAATTAAGTAGTTCTATGAGAATTTAAATAGTTAAATATCAGTTCATGAAGCATGTATTTGTAGGGTATTAGTTAAACAGGCTGAGCACCTATTGATATATTCCTCAGATCAAGAAAGGTGAAGAATCAGCATGGGAAAATAATTGGTTGGTTGACCAGATCAATAAATTTATACATTTGTAGGAATTCTTTAAGTAATTATTTCATTACTGCTATATCCAAAGGCCAGGGATACTTATCAACTGGGGTAGCCCCATTTCAAAGTCATAACAGGGTGTCTTGCCAGGTTTCAACATTTCAAATCTTTGTTGTCTATATACTTTACAAAAGTCAAGACAAGGAAGGAGCCTCTACACTGTCATTCGACCTACTAGAAATAGTAGCAAAATCTCCCTCAACTCACAACTTAGTGTCTTAGAAAAGGCACATATTGGATAATGCAGTCTGAGATAAACTGTGTCTAAAAGGATGGTGTGCTCAAGGCTAGAGTGCCTGTGATCATAGGTCTGCCAGATCAGGGCTGAACTGGGGCTCAGCAATAACAACTATAGAAAAGAAATGAGAAATAAAATCATAATGCCGCCTTACATTTTTAAATAATAATGATTTCTTTTATTATATTGAATAACCCATGCCAGCATGGAAAGTGGACATAAAACGATGATGATGATGAATAAAAACCCTTATAGAATAAAATAATACCATTAACCCTTTCATTACCATATTTCTAATGAAATACACTGCCTATGACTTTCAATTCATTTTGAAAATAATCAAAGCTTTGAAGGTAAAATAACTTAGTCATTCTTGCATTGGTGTTTGGAACACAACTTAAAAGGTTTTTAACATAAAATTATGACGGAAGGTTTAATCTAAATATGAACACTTTAAAATGAAAGGTTTTGTATTATAATCATGGGCGGTTTGGTATCGAAAGGGTTAAAAGAAACAGCAGTACTTAATTCTAAAACAAATTCTAGTTTTTCCTGACAAGGGTTAAATTATATTTTTATATGAATAATTTGAATGTGTTAGCTAACTTTATCAAAGGTGTTTTTTGTTAACTCTTTTTATATTAACCTGTCTGAAACTACCCATATTTCTATGATAAAAAAACTATTTGTTTTAAAGTGTTCATATTTAAATTTAAACTTTCCATTATAATTTTATGTAAGAACGTTTTGTTAAGTTATCTTCCAAACACCAACTAAATAACAAAGTTATTTTACTAAATCCCTCCAAATTCTTGATTATATTCAAAATTAATTGAAAATCATATGCAGTGTATTTCATTAAAAATATGGTAAAAAAAAAGGTTAATACTTTGAGGTATTTCAGAATCTTGTTGTCAACAGGTTAGTTTACTCATTTGAGCATGTGATCTGTGCATCAAAATGTACCTAAAGGAAGTATTCTATAAGGATTTTGCCTGTAATACTTGTAAACCCTTTCTATAATGATTCCACTAAATTAGTTATTAAGCTCAGAGAATTATCAATTAAATGGCAATAAGTTTAAAAAGATTACCATTTAAAATATTGGACAACATGGTCTGAAGTTGGTGGCTGAATCCAGTTGAATTTTGGTCAATTTCATTAGTAGCTAATGTTTCAGACATATTGGTATCATGAGATTTATTCAAGCCTGGATTAGGAGCAGCAGTGGAGAAACAATTATCTTGAGCATCTAAGGAGTTGATATCACTAGAAAATCACAATAAAACTGAAATCAAGTTACGCAGAGTTGTTTAAAATAATATATTTTCCGGTGCCACAGAAATACCAAACAACATTGCTAGATCAAATGTCTAAATGTCTGAGATGAGTTATTGTTAATAAGATTATAATTTTTCAGACTATTAACCTCATCTTTAGAGATGAAAAATGTTTTAACATTTACATGTATACACTAATTTTGATCAGTTTAATCTCCAATCATCAGCAGGTGTCTTGAATTATTCAACAGTATTTTGAATAGTTATGAAATTTGTATTCAAATTCCACACAGTTCATTGGAAAGTTCCAAATTTACGTAATTGAATAAAACATAACATTTGTCAACAGTGATTATTAGGAACAAGACAATTATCATGAACATTAATGTATAACACATTACAGAAGTTATGTAAGTGAAAAATGTGAATTTTCATTCAGTACATTACTTTTGTGCCTAATATTTCTGGTTTTAAAAACTATTAAATAAGTGGATTACATAAATCAGAGGATAAATATTTTGAAATGTTCTAAATTTAGTAACAAAAACTATACATTTCGGAATTTGCTTGTGGAATGTTGAGAAGTCCAGTCTCTCTCATGTACTGCAATCTGGACATTTCTAGAGCTCTTAACAGTTCCATCTGTTCATCAAGGAACACTTCAGGTAAGCCATCTACAAGAGAAAATTGTTGAACATCTGTTGATGAACATGGAAATGCACTGTCAATATTGAAACTCAGCTTTCATTTTTTTTAATGAATATCTATTCTCTCTTTTGATTAAATACTATTTAAATTCATCATATTATTAAAAACAATTTCATTGGTATAACTTAAACATAAATTCTATTATTTGGAATATGGTAAAATGAAATTATAGTAAAGATATTTAGAATATTTGTGTTAAAATTATTTACATTTTCTTTGAACTAAAAAAGTAACTTCTTTTATCAATACATCTGATAAAGTGTTTTATATTTTTACTATCTTTTATCTTAGTCTCAATTTATTTAGAACTAAAATATTTCTTCATTATTATTGTAAATCAAAGCTACTTTATATTTCTTTAT
>JAYRBU010001325.1:14797692-14809093 GCA_036023795.1 Vulcanoctopus hydrothermalis
CACCTGATGATGAACAGAGAGAAAACCATTTAAAACATATAATTTAGCAATGCCAACCATATGGGAAACAATAGTTGATAAGTTAATAAATATGACAACACTAAATTATAATTTTAAAAATACAAAAGATGAGGGTAACAGCTTAAAATCATTCTATCAATATTATTAAAATCATTCTATCAATATTAATAACTCGGCTATAAAAAAAATGTAGGCATATACCTATATAATTTTAATCACAAAAGTAATAACTAGAAAGTAAGCATTCAGTACAGTTGTGATGTTAATTATGATGATACCTTACCTTTGTAAATTGAGTTAAAAAGAATAAGTAAATAGGGATACTGATAATAATGGTATGAAGAAAAATACAAGGAAAAATATGTGGACATAGCTTCAGTTACTTGGTTTGTTGTCAGAGACTAGTAAATCATAGGATTACCTTTTTGGCTCTTATTGGTGTATTCGGATATAAACAAAATATATCATCAAAACAAGCCAAGTATAAAGTCCGAACCTATAAATTCAGTGATGGAAAAGATTGTGAAGGGCTAATCTAGCTCCTGCAGTGATAATGTACTGCATAAGCTTATCAGTTCAGTACATGGTGTCTAAATTTAGGAACATTTCATTAAAATATTTTGACTGTGTCCAAAAAGGCAACAGAAATAAAGGAAAGGGTTCATGTTGAATAACTATAAATATGCCAGGTTAAATTGTAGGTGGCACTAGATGATAAATAACAGTAAAAAAACAAAAATGGGGAATAGGCAAGAGTAAACAGTTTCACAAAAACTCAGTAGAAACTGCTTCATAACTGACAAAAAATCCAGCAAGAACCAGAATGGACATCTTGTGTTTGCTAGTCCATGTCATTCTTTCCTGTGGGAGTTTTTCTTGTTCGTCTTCTAGCACTTGTACCTAATTACCGTTTCAATATGAAACTCGTGATCCTGCTCACTACTTTAAGATTGGTATCCTTGACATCTATAAAATCTAATATTCCAAAAACCACGAACTATTTTAATTTACTTCACAGCATGAATTATACTAGAAATCTAACACATTACATATCATATTCCAGTTTCAGGATACAGTTTCTTAAATTTTTATTCCTATTATAATGAATTTGTCTGTGTATGAACACTACTAGTACATCAACTCACTATGACTTCAATACTAAGGCCATTACAGACAGTTACTTCATAAGTAATTGGTAACATTTTATAATTCAATGTGTTCTATAGTTATACATTTTAATTTATTACAAATGCATGAATTTTCATTTTTCATATGGTTGAGATCATACTGTGTAACCAGATAGAAAAACGACAGCAGGGAATGGCTTATTATAATTTAAAAATTGTATTAAAAAGGTTAACAAATTTGCAATTATTATAGGATGATTAAAGACTTTTTCCAACAAAAAGTGATCATTTGGATCAAAAGCTGCATGTTAAAAATTTAATCTAGCCTAGAATAAAAACAAATACGTGACTATAGCATGCATCCACAGTTTAACTATCTTAATCTCTACAGTAGAATTAATAAAATGGAATTAAAATAGCATAAAGATATAGTAGCTTTGAATTCTGGAGTTGAGATTAGAATTCATAACAATGCTTAATTTTATCACAAGATAATAGTTTCTTTTATTACTATTCAATAAAAAGTAAATCATTTTCTATTGATTTTTTTTCCATGCTACAAGATGATTTTTAGACTATCTTTCACACACCCACAAGTTCAGACAGTCATGTTCTAGTCATCTCATTCTTAGTTTACACTACTTTGCCTCTACTTCACACACCAGTACCTCCTAATTATACACTTAGACATCTGCTAATTGTACCAGAATTCTGTATTACATTAAAATCCAACTTTTACACTTATACATAAAAAAATACATTGCTTATTTAATACACATTCAACAGACCATATCATTAATATCTTACTGTCAGCCATTGTAAGATTCACCTGTGCAAGTCTGGCAATACAATATTACATTTCTAATTAGAATTTCCTACAACCATTTTTTTTTTACATCCAAACACATTCTCTATTTTTTTGTAATTAGCATATTCTAGAAGTTAGGCAAGGAAATAAAATACAAAAGTTTTGGTAACATTTGAAGAGAAGAAAACTTTTTCTCAATATAATTTCAAAATACAGGTAATACTTTCAAAAAGAGAGACAGAGTGAATGAAATATAATGAAAGTTTGTAAATCCTAATTTTGAGTGGAGGTAATAACTTCAGAAATGATTAAAATGCTGTTGCCGTTACTAGAGACGACAGTATTTAATGGGAAACAGAAATATCAAACTGAGAAAGATACTACGCATCAAGGAGTAACTTAGAAGACATATCTAGCACAAATTTTATCTTAAACCAGGCAATAGTGTTATCTTAACCAATTCAAACAAACAACAACTGTGATGGCACAAAAAGAATCAGTGTGATTACACAATGTTTTTCTGAAAGGTTGATGTGAAGCAAGTAAGAAAGTAAAAAGAATTAACAGTGATGAATGGAAAATGATGGGAAAATGGCCGACAATTTTAATCATAAAAAAAACAACTTGACAAAGTGTTTTAAGGGGCAGTTAAAATTTTTCCGATTCTTTTTATTTTCACCTGGCTTTACCTAATTTATGTTGCACATCCATCACATGCACGTCTTTCCATATAAAATATGTAAACGGTATTCAACTTACAACTCCAGTATTATAAAGAAAAAAAATCATTACAAATACAAATAGCATTCAATCACAGGTAAAAACAATGGTCATATAAAATGGACAGAGAGCTGTGAGCCGGAATGAATACTGCAAGGCATTCTATCCGAGGCTCTAACAACTCTGTCCATTCACCACCCTCTAATGACTGCCAGTTCGCTGTGTGTGCAGTTGAGCAAAAGAAATCCTTTTTAATTATTCATATTCACAAGTCATAGATTAATAAGATGTACAAATGTCGTACAGAAAGTATAGCTGGACTAACATGAGGTATTACCGGAGCTCGTTAAGCAACTACTGAGGTCAGCCAATAACTTATTATTTATGAGTAGGTAAGGTTTTCATACTAAGCAAAGTAATATAATCTGCTTCTGAAATTGTTTTTTTTTGTTTTGTGTTGTTTTTTTTGTAAAATATATTCAAAGATAAGTGATTATATTATTTACAATTATGAGTCAAGCAGACATCATTAATTATAACTATCCATTAGTTATTATTTCCATATCTTTCAATACCTCTCTAAAAATAAAATTTACAGAGAAGGAAAATTAAGTAAAAGAATAACTTGCCAAATTCTCATACATACAACTTTGTTATTGCTCTCTTATTTTTTCTTTTTCTATATTATATTTCCTCCTTTCTTATATCAGCTAGGAATTGGTTAAAAGCTTAATTGTCCTACATAATAAATAGGCTCCTAGACACATTAAAATCTTATGGACTATTTAAGCCAAAGAAAAAATATATATATATAAGAATAACACATTTATGCTAAACTATGATTTGACAAAAAAAAAACAGTCCATTAATAGGTTTTTCATTTTTTCCCCTTTAATTTCTTATGTTTCATATTTTAAAGATTTTACTTTCAAAAGATCTAAAACAAAATACAAACATAAAATAATCCAACAACCACTTTTGGGGGCGGGGAGCTAATAATTTGTTTTTACAGACTGTTCAATCAGTTATTAAATGTAACAAAGTATAAAAATAACAAGGTCTGTGTGGAACTGAATTGAGTTCACTTGAGATATCAACAGTTAGAAAATAATGAGACCAAGGTCAAATTTTCTCAACAGTCTATATCAATTAACTTTGTAAATAGTTAAATCATTAAAATGCCTCGAGTAACACAAGCTTGTTCACTATGTTTAAAAAGGTAGAACATTTAATTTATATAACTTGAAGAAATAAACAAACACACTAAGACTCTATAAATAGGAACATTATATCAAATTTTTTTCAGTCTGGCTCTAAAAATGACCAGACAATAAACAGACCATTTCGCACTTAGCTCAGTACTATGAGTGCAGACATGGCCATGTGGTCAAGAGGTTCCCTTTGCAATCACACAGTTCCAGGTTCGATCCCAGTGTGTGACACCTTCAGCAAATGTCTTCTACCGAAGCCTTGGGTTGACCCAAGCCTTGTGAGTAAAATTAGGTAGACGAAAACTGTGCAAAAGACTGTTAGATAGATGGTATGTGTTCATTGATGACAAGCTTAATTCATCACCCAATTTAACAACACCAACCAGCCACCCTTAGGTGCCTTTAGCAGAGTCAACATTATTGTAAGCATTCAGACTAGGAATTCTGGTCTAAGGAAAACCCATGAATAGTGGTCCACACCAGTCTCGGGGACCATGCAAAAAAGGTCATGGGCATTGTCCTTTTGATTAAGCCATTAAAAAAATATGAAATAGCTTAAGAAATATTTTTTTTTAAATCGTGTATTACTAAAATACAAATTTTTTTTTAAAAAACAGACAAAATTCAAAAAGATATGTTAATGCTTTCAATATTTTATGAATAAATAGAAGATAAAATTGCCTCATATACATAATATTTACCTCGTAAATTAAAACAATATCTGTATATTCTCTATATTATGAATATGGAGATCTTACATTGTTTTTTTCTTAAGAAACAAACTCGACATTTAAGCAAAAGAAAAAAAAAGGAATTATGAACCATGAATAGTGGTTATAAAATAAACAATAGTGTCTTTATTATTGATAGAGGACTCTTTGATAATTGAATGGAACGATTTTCAGTTGAATAGATGAATCTATCTTCCAGTTAATTTCTTTTTACTAAGTGAACCTATCTCTCAATAAATAATCTTTGGAAAGCTGGCTATAGATAGGTACCATTCTCACTTTCCATGTGAATGATTAGAATTTTTTTTTAAAGATATTCAACTAAAAAAATGTTTATTTTAATAATTAATATACATATACACGAATTTTTAAATCCTACCTCCAATACTAACAAGAAAAAAATGAAAGCAAAACCAAAAAGGTATTAAAAAAAATTTTTAAGATTCACTGCTTAGAGGAAAACTCCTCGCTTCTATGTTCTGGAAACAGACAGAAACAGATCAACACCTTTTCATATCATCTTTTACACATCTTTTCATACCAGTCAGTATGTTCCCTCTTCATATGGTGGTGAAGATGGCTGAGACAATCCAGGGAATTAAACACGGTGTATTTAGATTTATCCTTCAACTGTCTGAGTTAAAATCTCACTGGATCAGCTTTGATTTTCACCTCTCCAAGTCAATAAAATTAAGTACTTGTAATATAGGGAGAGAAGAGGGTAAATTATATCCTCACTACTGTAGTCTAAGCTCAAAATAAGTCTATATTTTCCCCTCTTCATAGAGCAAATGCCATGACTTACTGATCGCTGCTACCAAAACTACACCATAAGATGTTCAAGAAAATCCTAACCTTATGAAATCTACACACAAGTCACGTTTTTTTTTTTGTTTTTTTTTTGTTTTTTTTTGTTTTTTTTTTGTTTTCTTTTCCCCCACACACACAAAAGCAACAATTCTAAACATTTATTAATTATACACAATTCTACTAAATTATTCAGTATGGAATTTTCTGCTTGCATTTAATTATTAAAGCATAGATGGAATTACTGACTGCAAGTGTTTATTCTACCCACCCATAAATAAATAATTGAACAGTAAACTAACTGGTTTGGTTTGGTTTTGTATTTTAAGTCTATAATTTATAATTGATATCATTATGCTACTGAACAGAAAAAAGTGAAATTCATTAATCAAATCCAATCTTTTTTCATAACCTATTTAACACAAAACAATTAAATGGCATCAAATATTGCTTGCAAGAGAGCAGACAGATCAAATGACGAAAATTAATGATAACAGAGAATAAACAATGTGAATGAGAATTAGGATAAAAATGATGGGAGATAGTAAATGATATAGCCAGATTAGAGGAAAAAGGAAGATGAAATGGAATATGGTAGAGAGTTGCAATTAAATGAAGATAAAACCTGCTGGTAAAATGCCATTTTATGAATTTATCGAGCCTTTTATATCATGAAAAATAATGAGGATCCTAAGATATATTTTTCCACCAAAATAAATATGCAGGAATGAATTTTAAAAATTAAACAGTAAAGCGTATTCTAATAAATCCATATGAATATATTTACTAATATAGGACATCAAAAAATATTTCATTTACTAGTTTTATCATTCACAGGTTATAACCTAGCTATAGAGCAGTAGTAGTACATGCCTGGGTAACTGGAACAAGGCATTAACTGGGTGCCCTATATAACACCAATCGCAATACTCAAACCCACTTACATTTAAAAAATGAGTGGTCATAGTAAAAACCGGTTTAAAAAATATATTCAGATCCCTTTCATATTTTTGAAATATGTTTATTTCCTAATTAGTAATAGGCAACATCATTCTAACATCTTTTTCCATGTTTGCATGAGTAGGATAGGTCTGCACTAAGACAAATCTTTACTTTGTCTTGATCCTGTGTCATCTCGCAGTGAGGTTCAACACTGACTGCACCTCTTCTCCAGTCTTCTGTCAGAGTTAACTTTCAACATCAACACATGGCATGTTTTCATGCAAGCACTCATTGCCCATTGGCATCACTTGTCCATATTTACACAGACATCTATCCTGCACACATTAGCTGATGCATTTATTGATCAGACAGTCCCTTAGATTGCTTTTGATTTGCCTTTCTTGCAAGTTAACATGGTATTTCTAACATATATCCAACTCATTTTTCTCAATCCTTTACATTAACTCCTTTACTAACACTGCTGAACGTAACCTATATATCTAGTCCTGATGATGATTCCACAAAATGTTGGCTCTCATACTTTCACTCATTGAACAACCTCTCATAGTAAAAGTTCCACTGCATTTGAAGTCCTAGTTCTCTTTAAACCTGCTAGAGATCACACTGTATTTTTTATGTATCCATTGTTTGTATTGAATACACAATATGTAACATTTCAATGCATCTTTATTTTCCCTATTACCGAAAACTCTTCTTGACTCGCAGAAACACACCTCCTTCTAAGTCAAAATAATTCTTACATCTCATCTTTATGGTTTAGAACATTAGAAAACTTCCTCCTCTTAGCCTTTTTTATGGATAATTAAACTTAGTATTTAGCTTCCCACCTAACTGTCTGATCTCACTCCATACCATCTACTTTCTTCCATGCCAACTCTTATATCCCTATCCCTTACAATATTCCACTACCATATCGGCTGCTGCCTAGAACGGACCCAGGCTCCATACACAAAACTGATCAGTAGGTTGCTCCTTACAAACACTCAGCTGTCTCCTATATAATAATTTTCTACTCCATCCTCTTTATATAAATAGGCATCATCTAGAGCTTATAGGCATCATCTAGAAGTTACACCTAATAGAAAGGTGTTTTAACTTCCATACCTTCCTTTTAGTTGTAATTTGCTTCCTAAATTTCCTTATCTTCAGCCATCCCTAACCTATTTTGGATAGCACATTCCTTGTCAGTGGAAAGCCTGATGTTCATAACCATGTGTTTGCTCACCTCTTTCCCTAGTAAGAAGAAAGACAATCTAGTGCTCATGTTCACCTAAATCATAGGTGATCAGTTTTCTGACGAGCTTCCTGAAAGCTATATTGCAAATGATAACACCATTTCTATCACAAAATGCTAAAATACTCGATACTTCTTCATGTCTTCTACCATAGCAATAGCTTCTATGTGCACTAGTCTACCATAGCAATAGCTTCTATGTGCACTAGTGTACCTTTGCTAGTGTTTCTCTGACATGACCATTGTTATCACCAGCTATAATGATAATATAGCTGTCAAATGGTCAAGGTAACCTACATAAGAGCTTCATAGAACCGGTCCTTTTGTTTGTCCATTAATTATACTTGTGTGGTATAAGAATAAATCAAAGATGTCATTCACCTGCATTTAATTATTCTACCACCTATCAGATCTACCTCATTTACATTATCTATCCACTCTCTATTGAGATTATACCTCCAATGCCTGAGTTGTTAGCAATCCAAAATAACTCGTATTTATGCTCCTTGCATACTTTTTCTTTCTGACGTAATTACAAGTTTGTCAAATTTTCAGTTAAATAATATTTTGATGACTTTCTCAAAATATGATATTGCATATTTTCAGATTTAACAAAAACTATTGTGTGCGCGTGCGTGTGTGCATTTGTATATATGTATATTATTAGTGGATGGCAGAATCAGTACAGTGTCAGGCAAAAATATTTTTGTGGTATTTGGTTAGGTTCTTTTACAACTAGATCAATAAAATAAGTATACCAGACAAAGTACTGGGGTTGATATAATTGGCTGAAACACTTGAAGAGACCAACAAGACCGCAGTCCAATGATTGAAATCAGTAAAAGAATAACACACACACAAGCACACTGTTTAAAAAACATACATAAAAATGTTCAGTACATGCTCGTGGTAAAAGCAAGTTGATTTTGCAAATATATCATCTTCTGATTAACAGATTCCGTCTCTGTGTAAGACGAGTTGTGTGAATCTCCTCAAGTACAAATTAAAATATTCTGTTACACCCACCCACCCACACACACACACACATTTATTGCAAGTCCAATCTAAATTAAAATTCAAAAGAACATAATTGACTGAAATGAAAGCTGAAGAAAATTAATTTCATTTCCAAAATAAAATCCTAAATGTTGCAAGATTTTGTAACCTAACTAACACAACATTAACTCTTAGTACATTTACAAATTTAAGTTTGAAACTAAGCCAACAGATTTATTTTGTTTGAAAGAGATAATAGTGTTTATTTAAACATCAATTTCATTGTGCTTGCAAGTGTAGAACCATTTTTCATTTGACAAGCCATTTCCAGACATCTTATTCCAAGCAGACTTCTTGTGATATTAGCATTACACTGACTTCCAGCCAAGTGATTGATTTCATAGCTAGCTATTATTTCACTTCTGAAATCAAGATATGCCGATACACACATTTTAAATAATTTGTTCTCATATTTTGTATATTAGCACTAGTTTTCAACACTTAGTAGCATCTTTTAATAGTTCTAATTTTTAAATGTCCTCTACCCAAATTCAATGTCATTCTGTATTTCATTTTTTCTGATCGAGTCTTAGAGATTATTGATCGAATCACGCTGTTTCTCATCACTTTTGCATCCATTCTCGTCGCTTAAAAGAAAAAATAAATTTATTGCATTGATTCTCGTCAGTGTTGAATTGATTCTCGTCAACTAAATTTTTAAAAAGAAATTACCATGTCATCTCAAGAACTAAGAAATACTCAAAATATTAACAATAACAATCAAGACAATTTACAAACTGTCATCTTTTGGTGAGCTTTAATTAATAATCATCTGTGTTAATTATCGAACGGATAGTTATTAATATTACATATATACAGATATAGCAACAAAGAGAATGGAAGTATTTTAAATTAGATATATATATACAGTAATTGAGTACAGGCCAAAATACTAATTAGCCATTCAAGACTATTTCAATCCAACAAATGTTTCTCCCAAAGAAGTTGTGTCTTGGCACCACCGGAAGCATCATTAATCAAATAGCAATTGGTATTTATAGTACCAATCAGCTATTATGAGACATGGCAAATCATGAATATGCATTCATCCATAACTGATCAGGATTTAAATATTAATTGACAAGAGAAAGATTTTTATTTCTAAATCATGAATAAAAATATTGATTTTCAATATTAATTGATACCAAGAATTCAATAATAATAGCAATGTTAATTTTCTAAATCTTGAGGTCTTGGCTCTATGGGGAATAAGTTATTCATACCTTTTCTAAATACATCAGTAAATGAAACCGTATTAATATAACTGCTTAAAGTCATTCCAAAAATATTAGTGAAATAAAATGGCTCCGAACAAAAAATAATTTTTGCCTGCTACACACATCAACGTGAATGTAAAACTGTTGCTAATGATGATTTATGTCATTCCAAAGACACTAGCAAAGTGAAATGAAATAGTTCTAACTAACTACAACAACAACATTTGCCTCATCTTCCCCTACACATAAATGTATACTAGAAACAGTCATAGATAGTTCCAATTGTGATACAGATATTATAGCAGTGATACAAACCTTGTCTGCTTACTACAACTTGTAGAAACCTCTGTAATTCACATAATATAAATATAGAGTTCTTTGATACATAGTTACTCTAAAATTAAATGACATTTTTTGTCAACAAGTGTTATTGCACACAAAAAAAAATGGAGAGTTTTGCTTCAACTACAATGATGGTGAATGTTACAATATATCTAACAAAGACTGCTAATGGTTCAAACTATTTGGAATATTTCCAACAGTTTCAGTGCAGTTTTGTTTATAGTGAAGTTGCAGTACAACAATTGAAATCATTCCTTTTTTCACTAAGTCAAAAACAGGAATCTTCCCAATACAACCAGAAGGTATTTTGTACACAAATAAATTATTCATATATTTCTTTTTATCATTTAGTCAGGAGGGAGATGGGCAGTACCCATCACCTTTTTTTCAGGGCCTCCAAGACTGGTGGGAGGTATCCTCAGACCGGAAACCTGGCCCAAATGCTTGCAACAGAGTAGACTCTGCTAAGGGCACCTAAGGGCCAGGTGTTGATGTTAAGCCGGGTGACGGATTAAGTCTACCACCCAAGTAGGCCACAGCAGAATTTGAACTTGGAACACAAAAAGCCAGAACAAATACCTCAAGGCTCTAACGATTCCGCCAGTCCACCACACTAGACTGGCACTTTATCTACCTCAAAAGGATGAAAGGCAAAATTTGAACTCAGAGTGCAGTGAGCTCGAACAAATACTGCTTGGCATTCTAACAACTCTGCTAATTTGCCACCTACTTGGTATAGGTGAAAAGTTGCAGAACCAAACTGACAAGATTTCAAATCTTGCTTCTTGTTTGGAGATTTATTACATAAAATATATAATATCAGTAAATAGATTTCAGTTCTGAATAAAAATAGGAATTAACATCAAAATCTAAGCTATCAGCTCTATAACAATTCATTTTAGAAAAAGGAGGTAACCATTTTAGTCAATTCCTACCAGTCTCATACAATTCTAAAAGTATATATTTCAAATCGCCAACATCCTTAATTGGAAAATCTAACTTATTAATCAACAAATGTCAAACTTGGCTTCCTCACATAGCAAAATTGGTAGACACAAAAGTTTTAATCTGCAAGAATTTTCCTACAATAACTATACATTGATACAGATCTCTTTGTACAAAATATATAGGTAAAAGAAAATATCAGTTGAAAATAAGAGATAT
>JAYRBU010001325.1:14814926-14824931 GCA_036023795.1 Vulcanoctopus hydrothermalis
TTAATGCTAACAGAAACTGGAGTCAAGTACCAACTTTATGGACCCTTACAATTCATGAAAGGATTAACTAATAATTACGAAAGCTAACAAAGATATCTGACACCCAATAACAGTATGCAGAGATGGAGAAATGTATTATTTAAAGATAAAATAATTATTAATTTCTTTTCGAAGCCCAAGGCTTTTGAGTTTTTTTTCCTTAATGCAGAAGAGGATCAATGTGTGGGCATCTCAGTGGTGGTAAGCTCCTGACCAGCTAACTCTACAATGTAGGTTCAATTATCAGTCAAACCATACCACTTCACTTACTCTTCATATCTGTGATTTGATTTGTCAAATGCAGTCAAAAGCTTGGACAGAAAGAGTTCAGTCAAGATGTAATTGACTCACTTTATAGAAACCAAAACTTTACTGGTGTCCTAACAACCCAAGAAGAATTATGGAACAAATTCACTTTAGAATGGCTATAGTCAAATTGCTCAACCTCAACATATGACTTATGTTTGGTTGCACCAAAGAAACAAGGCATCAAAAATAAATTTGACTCAAAAATAGATTTGAACTCAGAACATGTTAGCAAAACAGACACTCTGCAATTAACTATTTCTGTACTCTTATCTTAGAGCCAATTTCTTTCTTAGATACAAACATTTAGTTTTATAAAAATAAAGAGTATATTTGATTAGCTTATCCTTAGTATATTACTGTTATATATTTTATCAAACTAAGAAGAATGAAATACAAAGTTGACCCCAACAGGATTTGAACTTAGAATTGTCTATCATAAAGTAACAAGTCTGTCTTTGCCCTCTGCATACCTTTATCAATTACAGAGGGAGGGTAAAAATACTATAAATAAATTTAAAACTCCAGCCAGTTATTGGAAAATATCAGTTAAAAAATAAATCAAAACATTTAACAAAGTACATGGCACACCAAGTACAACCAAACATAACATTAGCAGGCCATGAATGAAAGATGACTTAATGTAATGTTATGCAGCATGCACCAAATTTTAACTTTCTCATTACTCTTTCAGATGTATAGACAGCATCAACATGGTAGATTCCAATCTGACACAGGAAATAAAAAGGCATGGCTCTATCCAGCAACTCAGAGATCAACAGCTTCTTAAACGTAGCCAAGTCTTTCATGTCCAAGGTCAGGAAATAGCTGGAGGCCTCTAGTGGGAACGTGTCATCCATGACCAAGAGAAAGAAACATTCCCAGCAGTCAGATGTCGTCAGAACAGCCAAGTTCATCGAGTGTTCCAGCAGGACTCTGCTCCCTCCCACATGGCCCTCACGACCCAGGAGTGGCTAGCCAAAAATGTTCACGATCATGTGACCCCCAACATGTGGCTTCCTAACTCTCCTGATTTAAACTCCCTGGACTACTGGGGTGTCGTTGAGAGGGAGACCCCCATCAGTGGCCCCACAATACCAAGGACTTGTTGAAGGCTGCCATCATGAACATGATTGGCAACATGAACGAGAACCACTTGTTCCTGGTATGCAGTCACTTCAAAGGCTACCATTGAGGCTGAGAGTGATTTTATTGAATAACCTGTTTCTTTAATATATCTAGTTGAACGTGTACTATTTTTCTGAAAATATAGTTTTTTCTATTTAACATCTTTGTTTTCCCTTACATTTTATTATGTTCTCAATTCCTGACACACCCTGTATAAAGTTCTTTTTCCTTTAATGTTTTCTCAAGTTTGCTTTTTTTTCTCTCTCTCCCCCCAGCCTGTGCTAATATTTTTAATCTGCTATTCTGACTGACATCAAAATTAACAGTCTAAGACTTGTTTATTTATTTTTTTTAAACTGATATAAATTACTGATGAGGTCAAATAATTATGAAATATGAAGTTTCTATTCTATACTTTTTGAGAAAATCCTTCCGTGAGACTATAGATTGCAAACTACTCATCAATTTTCAGTTTGGTGCCTCACCACTGAATTATCCCCTCTCTTCACACCTGCTCTGTTTCCAAATAAGTGGCGTGATAATAAATTTTAGAGCCTTACCCTTGATATGTCATCAATAACAGGGGACATATGTAATTGCATACTGATTAGTGTCAAAAATGACTGTCGCATCTCTGATTTGAAGAAAAAATAGAAGTTAACTTTAGTCGCACAGTGCCAATGTAGTGAATGAAATTTCAGTGATAAAACAGTTTATACATATGGGTTTGGGTCATAATCCCAAACACCATAATCACAAAAGGTTGAAATCCCCAAAAACCACAATCCCAAATGTTCAAAATTCCAAAAACATATTTTAAGAGAAACTAATTAAAAAAAAACTCTTAAAAGACATTTATTTACAATTATCCAACAATTATTGAAAGGATTTCAATCTTTTGGGATTATGGCATACAGGATTGTAATTTTCTGGATTTCAACCTTTCGAGATTCTGATCTTTTGGGATTTCAACATTCAGGATTGTGTTTTTCAGAATTACGATTTGCACCCATACATATTTGTTCCCACTTTCTGGATTTCATAATATGCCAGACCTTGGGTGCCTTTGACAAAGCTCACTCAGTTGCAAGCATTCAGACCAGACAACCAGTTCCCCCACCACACACATTTTTCTTGCAGGCATCAACTATATCACTCTCATAAGTCAGAGTGGGCCTTCAAAGTCATGGGTACTGCTCTTACTCGCCAGCAAAATTGATGAAGGCCATCAAGCACAAAGGAAACAGCAGATTCTTGTATATATAGACTTATAACCCTACTCTAAATTGCTATACAGGGGTTTGCAAGATTAGAGGAAAGAATTATGTGTCCATATAATATATACAAGAATCTGCTGTTATAAAATTAACTAGCTGCAATCCATATGCTCTGTCTCACATTAAATAAGTGCAATGGAACAAGATAGAATATCTTCTAACTACATAGAATTACAAAAAGGAAATCTGAACACTAAACAATATAATGGTAATATAGTCAACGCTGTTAACCAGAGGTGGCTTGACTCACACTTGGCTTTCATAATTCTTTCTCGTTATTCCTGTTTATATGTATTGTTATTTGGTTTATATAATGAAACTTTTTGCAAGGATTAAAACTTCTTTATACTAATTAACATTATGCAATGCCTATAGATGTTAGTTTTGATAACTTCTATATAAAAAAAAATCCAAAAGTCTAAGTTGCTTATTATGATCAATATAGAAATATCAAACATTGATTTCTAACATGGACAAAGATTCAATTTAATTTTTTTTTGTTTTTTGAGGGTGGAGTATAATCCATTATATCGACCCCACTTCTACATTAAAAGAATCCAAAAGGATAAGTTGGTTATGACAAATATTGATTTCTAACATACACACGTTTTATTTATTTTATATTTTTTTTTTTTTTTTTGACACGGGGGTTATAGTCGATGAAATCTACCCCAGTACTTGACTGCCACTTCAGTTTATTGACCTACACGGATGAAAGGCAAAGTTGATCTCGGTGAGATTTGAACTCAAAACGTAAAGTGCCGTAATTAAATAATACCCCAAGGCATTTTATCCAACGCTCTAAAGATTCTGCCATATTAACAGACCTAACTCATCCAACTAATCAAACTCGAACTTTATACCGCCACTTCAGATGGACGGACCTCCGCCACAAACTATGGAGTAAAAATAGGAAGCACATTTTGTCTACATACGCGCGCGCGAATGTATGTTTGCGAGGTTCTGTTTATCTCTTTATAACACCTTTGTGTCATTTACTGTATACTCTGGTTAGGCCACTGATAGGTTCTCATATGTTTACTCATCCAAATACTAACTAAAGTGCTTGATTCAATTACTATGTAAAAGCTATTATTTTCGTCGGGCACTAACTAACAAGACACCCGTTAGCTAGTGGGTACTCCCGCTATGTGGTGAACATATCAGCTATTTCTCATTGTTCAAATATCAACAAGTTGGATGGTTTGTATCATTCTTACGATGGTTATTCGAACTTACGCCCCACTGAATTATGGTCAAGAGGTTGGAGTGCTTATAGCTATTGGCACACACTACATACCAATTTATTAACTATATTCTATTCAAATACTTTATAGACAAGAGTCAAAAGTGTTTGTCTTTTATATAGACCAATCGAAAATAATCGAGAACAGTTTTTTTTCATCTCATTCGGAGCAAATTATTGCATTATTTTTAAATTCTTTGCAATTAAAAATATCGATTAAAGCTGAATTGAATTAATGAAACAATAAACGAATGCAATGGAGGAAAAAGTCGAATATGATCAGCTGACTGGTTCCCAAATGTTAGGATGGAATATGTTAATATATATATATTTTTTTTTTTAAAACGAAAAGCAGATATTAGCAGTTCCTAAAATGTTATGTGAGTGGTTGAAATACAGTCTCTAAACCAATATATGTAAATAAATAAAAAAGTCAGTTTGATGAATATGCACACACGTATATGCATATAAAAGTTATATATATACATACACCAAAATACAGGAAAATGTATAACTGCTTAATAAGCTTACTTCTTGAACTACATATGCATATACATGTTAGGAAAAACTGTACACGTATGTATATAATTTACACGTGCATAAAACCACCCCCTTGTACGTATCCTTAAAAATCAAACGGCTAGAGTTATGCGCTTGTTGAAAATATATACACGTTATAGATTACTCAGATCCGAAAACTCTAGTGGTAATAAGTTTCTTGGTAATGATTACATTTGCTGAAAGTTTGACGATTTCCTTTCGAATTGACATGACAGTAACATGCAGGCAATAATAACAGGTTCGATCTTTACACAATTGTAAGACTGAAGAAATTTACATACATGAGAGTCAGAGATTACGTCGTGAGGATATCATTAATTACTATTAAATTAAATAATCAAAACTAGAAACTCGTGATAAGGATTTATCTCGGGTTTCTTTCTAGATAGAGGGAGAAAAATATGCGAGCAAAATCAGATTCCGTTGATACACACAAAAGTTTATTATATCGTTTGAGTGATTCATTTTTTGTTTTTGCTTTTTTAATCAGGAAAGTTTTGTTATATAGCATGTATTACTACTAAAAGGGTATAATGAACAACGAATTTTCAATCAGGGCGCTTTCGGCACCTGGAATGTCGCAAAACAGTCAGATTTGCAACACTGACCCATAATAAGAAAAATAAACTTCTAAAAGTTCTTAGAGAAAATAAAGAAATGTCACAGATCACAATACATGATTTACTGTTTACTCTTTGAAAACAGGTTGAAAATAATGTGTAAAAATGTATATACTTTATCTGTTAGGTAATACCTGCAAGTAAGCATTTTATTTTATTTCAGGACGTTCAAAGCACTGCGTTATAACATATTTCGTGGCCCCTTTAATGAGAAAAATCCCATCTCGAGCAAACGGAGTCTCTAAGCAGTTGCTTGACCTGCTAGAAATATTAACTAAACATTCCCTATTTCATACCTACCATCTTTAAAAAAAGGCAACATTGTATATAGTAGTCCTAGATACATTATGGTTAAAAAAAGAAAGGGCCAGTATGGTCACGGCTGGGACGCATTTGATCATAGATCTGCTCGATCGGGGGCTGAACTGGGACCAAACAACAAGTATTCCATCTTTTAAATACTGTCAGCTATAAACAGGTGCTAGCTGTCATGTGTCACGATCCACTTGTATTGACGTGGAATGGTAAAAGCTCTTAAGTTATTATTGGTCATGTGCAATGTCAAACCGGCATCAACCCAGACACAGGAATTGCGGATTCATTTAAGATTCTTCTTGCTATCCTACGTGAATAAATAACAACTTGCCGTGTTTTGTGAGATATAAATCCATACGGACAATTTATCTCCCATGTAATTTGATGCTTCTACAATTATAGAAGAATAGCAACTTATTTGTTGAATAACGGTTAGTTTTGCGCTTGTATATGTTTTATTATATTTTTTCAGATATTAAAAAGCAACATTTTCTACGTTCTGAGAGGGGGGAAAAAATATTTAAGAAAGAAATTAAAAAACAAATAGCAGAAACACTCTCGTATAAAATTTAGCAAACCGTTATAACTAAATAAATGAATCTTTTAGAGAATCAATACGTGATTTTTTAAAAAGTACCTACCTTGACGACAAATGTGTGTAATTTCCTCCATCCAGTAGCCGCACTTTAGCAAACAAAATTCCGCTGACAAATGGCACGGAAGAAAGTTCGTCCAGTGTAAAATTCACATTGAACTTATAACGTTTCTTTTTACTCATAAAAGACACCATTTCAGCAATGACCGATCCTTTGTAAAGAAAGGACAGTCTTCAATGTGTCAGATATTTGTCCGTATGTAAGAATAGGTGTGTGTATGTATATAAAGATATGTATATAAAAAAAAAGGAGGGTGTGTATGTGTTTTTATAAGGGATAGTAATATGTTTAGTGAATATATGTTGTCTGTTGCGAAAGAGAAAGACAACTGTGTTGGAAAACTGAAGACAAAAATGATGAGCAGCGAAATCACAGCATGTTACTAGAATTATTAGCTGTGATAGGCAGTCGACCCTGAAGCTGCTGTCCGTCTTCTTGTTGGTAGTGATCACCTGTAATCCTCGGCAAGTCTGCTCTCCAATAGCAGAGGTCGTCTTTACATAACAATGCCGACAATTCCATCGCTTAGAGAACAGATAAACAAGATAGCTTCAAATCACAATTTACATCAGCGACGGAGAAAATTGTGTGTGAGTAGGTTTACTATCTCGTTAAATTTACATACATTATGTATATACGTGTATATATATATATTATATATATGCGTGGAACTGATAAGCTATAAGATATTAATAATTTTAAATATCCTTGTTTATATTCGTAAGTTTCGGTGTGAAAATTTCAGAAGTCAAGGCACGCAACAATGAACAATTGCAAAAGAAAAAGAAATGCAACTGTACAATGTATATGGCATAGCTTGTTGACGAATACAAGTGGAAACAGGTTTCGGATAGATTTCAATAAAATGGTAATGACACCGAGTCACTGCTTTACTGTCTCAAATGAGTCTGAGAGAAGACGTGACGTAATATCTTTCTTTCTTTGTTGTTGTTAGTCGTGAACTAAACGTTGTGTTGTTACAGACGGGCACAGAAGCTACAGTTATCTATTCATACATACACACACGCGCATATATACAATATTCACATGTATGCGTATCCGCCTATCTTACAAAATAAATATTAGGCTCGGAGTGGAACAAAGAGCGAAATGGGGGAAGAAAAAAACTAGTTCAAGTCATATTACCACCATGGTCCAGAAACCCTCAGCGAATCAGAAACATTAGGAGGAGCAAGGGAGATATGTTACGAGTGCATTTAATATGTATGCACGCAGATTGATTGAAAGTGAGCGAGGATTTGAATAAAGACTTGCCTAATAGACACATGAAGAGGGAAGGGGATGATTAAGTCAGCTACATTCACCCTTTATTTTTGTTACTGTTATTCTTTTGTTGTTAGCTACAAAAAAAATAAATATTATATATATAGGATTCGTTGTTTATATTTCAAGTTTACTCTATAATTTCTTAAACTTAAATTACTGTAAACTACTATCTCTCTCTCTCTCTAATATATATATATATATATAGGCTACTACTTTTGTGTGTTGAAATGATTGAAATTTTAATATAAATATAAAGAAGACATATTGAAAAGAGGGACAAAATTAATTTTAATCATTAAAAGCTTTGTTGAATGTCATAAACGACACTTAAAAGTATGCATGTACGTTTGAGCCCTGCACTTCTTTACGTGATTTTCCTAGCTATTTTCCGAGTTTTAAGCGACCGACATAATTTTAACTCATTCGAAAGCAACGGGAAGCGGTAAAAGTGAAATTCGGAGTAATGTTGGATAAAAATGTTTAAAATTATATAAGATATTTCCGTTTTCCTTT
The DNA here is from genome assembly GCA_036023795.1 of Vulcanoctopus hydrothermalis. Classification (NCBI taxonomy): domain Eukaryota; kingdom Metazoa; phylum Mollusca; class Cephalopoda; order Octopoda; family Octopodidae; genus Vulcanoctopus; species Vulcanoctopus hydrothermalis. The sequence continues at coordinate 14,822,875 of JAYRBU010001325.1, forward strand.
CATATTTGTATGATAATTACCGTCTAAATACTGTCACAGTTGCTTTTGTAATATGGTTTCAGCCTCTTTAGAAATGGTTTTATTTTGTTTTGGTTTTTTTAATGTACAAATATCTTAATTTTCAGAACCCTCTAATTTATGTTTAAATAAATATAATTAGGTGCTTTCGAAAATGCCAGAACAAAGGTTATATAAATATTAGAAAAGGGGGTCAAATAATACCGAAACATGTTCATAGAGCTTGCCAAACATAGTCATTGAGCTGTTTTCCTCTCCTCACTGGATGGATGATTCTAGTTTTAATTAATAAAAATTTCGAAATTGTCGTCCCTTTACCTTGATCAGATTTGATTAACATTGAACCTGTTTTCCTCTCCTCGTGGCAACTAATTTTAATTAGCATTTTTTTCCGCGCTACATTAAGTATATGGTTGTCATGCAGTTTCGAGTGAGCCTAAGTCTCGAACGTAACCCATTTTGTAAACGGAAGTGACGTGACGTCACTAGTGAAAGAGACAAGCGTGGTAAAAGAATAGCGTATAAACTAAACGTAAACAATGAGAGGCTAAGTATCATCTAGTTAGGAAACAGTGGTAGTGGTGGGTTTGATATTGTTCGTAGAGAGAAGTAGGTGGTGGTTGTGGGTGGCAGCAGTAGTTTTAATGAACTTAGTATGCTTAAGTTTGTTTCAATAGGGTTTTTTTTAATTAAATATATGTATGTACTTTCACCAGCGTTATTGGTATTTTTTTTCTTAAATATATATGTATGTACGTTGCCGACGATTCATATCTCATTGTTTATATATGTATGTATGTACGTTCACGAACGTGTTAACAGAATAGCTTACGACGATTCATTTCAGTGTTAGCAATCGCTTCCGGCGAAAACCAACGCATGCGTATTGATGGGTTAAGTTTGAGGCTTAGGCTCACTCTATACTGCATGATAACCAAGTATATTAGCTCTCACTCAACTATTGTGTTTCATGCAGATGACGTTTCTAGGTAATTTCCGTCACTCATTATGCTAAGTTGTCTTGACAACTCGTGTACCTATATAGTGAGTCTCTCTCACTAGATCTGGCAATCATTCGAAAAAGCTTATGCTTTACTGAGGAGGTCTAATAATACTGAAACCTGTCCGGAATTGCCACCATGCTTGCCAAAGTTCACAAATTATTTATTAGTCCTCGAGCTGTTTTCCTCTCACTTGAATGCATAATTCTAATGTAAAATAAGATTTTGGAGTTGTTGCCCCTTGCCTTAATTAAGTTTGTTTCGCTTCAGGTCAGCCCTGATTGGCAAACCGATGATCAAAGGCATTTCAGCGGTGACCATCCTTTTTTTTAAGTATCTACAGCTACATAATCTAATGTATCTTTCCTTCTCTTTTTTAAGACAGTAGGGTGTGACTTGAGGGAGATTTGGCTGCTATATCTAGCAGGTTGAGCAACCGTGTAGAAGCTCTCTTGTTACTCGTGCTTGACTAGATTTGATTAACATTGTTGGCTCTCTGGTACCCTATTAATTTAAACATCATTAATTAATATTAATTTAACCCAAATTGCTTCCTCCACACACTTAATCTGTTGATCATGTATATTTGGTATCGCCATTGAGCCCAATATTATACAGGTAAAAAACCAGAATCCAGGGAGACTAATGGTGGTCTGTGTCGGCAAAAATTGTATTTATTGGTAAAGTTTAAAGTTTCTTAAGTTCGTATGCTGTTGTGAAAGAAATTTCCGATGTTTCGAATAAAGTCCTTTGGAGCGAGAGAAAAGTTTCCCTTCATCCTTAGTCCAAGAGAGCTCTAATGGACTAAGGATGATCCCACTGAACAGCAGATTGGGCAAGTGTTTTCTGATATAGCCTCAGGTCGACCAAAGCCTTGTAAGTGAAATTTGGTTGACAGAAGCTGCAAGGAAGCCCATCAAAGAACCATTCATGTTCTTGGGTGGTAGATTTAATCCACCTGAGTCTTAGGTACCTTTAGCAGAGTCCACCCTGTTGCAAACATTTCGGCCAGGTCTCCAGTCTGAGAATAACTTCTTC
>JAYRBU010001325.1:15042717-15054135 GCA_036023795.1 Vulcanoctopus hydrothermalis
AATCGACATCTGCAAGAAAGACATGAGCGGGAAGAGAATTCCAGAGGGTCGACGTTTTGGGAAGGAAGGACTGGGCGTAGTGGTTAGTACGGGAGACTTGCAGAGTTGGACACAACATGGATGATGAGAGGAGAAGAGACGAGTGAGTTGGGAGTGTTTCAGTGGAGGTGGCATGAGACCAGCCAGCTCCGAAGAACAGATGCCATTGCAGTAGCGATAAAAAAGGCAGAGATATGTGAGCCAGGGGCTGGAGTGTGTTTGTGAGTGACTTTATGCTAATCAGCCAAGTGGCCTTTCTCTGGATGCAGTATAGGATATCTAACAAGATGGGAAGGGATCTATTTTTGATTGGTATTTAGGAAAGAAAATGAAAAAGTATATGTATTCAATTATTGTTGTTATATCTACGAACATTTTAATTTCCTAAAGTTTCTTTTACAGTCAAACTAATTATTTGTTAAACTTGACGACCTTCTAGTCTGTGGTCCGGTTTCAATTCTTATTTGGATCAATTTCTCATTTTCAAGAATAATTCTTTTGAGAAAAACGTGCACTTTACAACTTCTGTAAACTCTTCAACCTTCGTACATACCAAATAAACAACTGGCCTGTAGCAGATCCCTGCCTGAGCATTGAAATCGAATTTACTGTTTTCAGTCATGAAAATTTGGGTCAACAAGAACCGGAGTTTTCTTGGGATTCGAATGGTCAGTTGTTTGCTGACGTTAGCAGTCCCTGAAAAATCCGGTTCTTGTTTACCAAAATTTTCATGACTGAAAACAGTAAATTCAGTTTCAATTCTCAGGCAGAGATCTGCTACAGACACAACCAACAAAGAAGTGCCCACACAGGCACACACTTCTGTGTCGTCATCCCCAAAACCATATACAGCTAGTTTGGAGCACACTTTTAGAACAAGGATCTGGAAGACTAAATCCACTAGACTGGACTTATAAAAAAAAAATTGATATAACATTGTGAAAATAAAGGAGAAAAAAAACATTGCTGTGTAAAGAATAGAATGTGGAAATGCATATCTTGTTCACTGTCTATTGAAAACACCTAATGTAGGTTGTTTTGATTAAGGGAAGCTTTTGTGACAGTATTGTTTTAAAGAAAAGATTTATGGTAGAAATGTTATAGCAAGGCTATATTTTTGTTTAACTGAAAGGGGGAGATGCAGTGTAATTGGTAGATATATAGAGAATAATGTCGAGAGGTATTATGGGAAGGAAGCCATCTTGTGTAATGTTTGTCCTGAGCTGTGGAATATATAAGACACAATAAAAAAAATATACGTGAGAGGTTATTACTGACATGCTAGATATAATAATGAGACAGCTCCAATTGTCTATTCATTTTCATTGCTGCACTAGAGCTTATCCTAGTTTTTCAAGGGTTAAGCAGTTGAGAGATTTCTATTTAAATAAACAAAAAATGAAGAAATAATAATACAAAAAGAAGTTTAGAATTCCTACCTGACAATACTGTCCATTGCTATACAGTAAGTAGTTTCTTCATTTTTATTTGTATCTTTCTTTTCTTCTGATTTCTTAACATGTTCATCAATAATACCAGCAGAGTCTGATTTGGAAGATTCTGACTCAGACCTTCTCATATCTATAATATTTAGATCTAGAAGAGAATTTAAAATATTCAGCAACACTTCACATATTCTTGGGCTATGCTCGTTCATGGACACAAAATGTACTGCCTTTAGAATGATGACGTAATTAAATTGACCATTGTCTTGGATATAATAAACAGATCCTGAAGCTTCCTGAATGTCATCTTCAATAGAATATGCAATATTAGAGTCAGTCATGCTGCGTGCCATGTTCAGTGTTGTTACTGAGCTGAAGTCTTGGACATTTCTTCTAGAGTCGTTGCTGCCTCGACGCTGTCTGTCAGAGAGATTAGGTGATTGAGATAGAACTTCCAGAGGTGTTGTGTCACAAGGACTATGTTCTGTGATGGTTATAATAGGATGTAAGAGATGTTCTCGTTGACTTGGCTGTTGGCTGGACTTCAGATTTAATCCCACAGGCATTGAATCAACCCTTCCAGAACAGGGAGAGGTTTGATTGTTCAACTGATTAGTCCCAGCAAGAGAATCCTTGTCTGGCTGATGTAAAGAGGGCATGCTTTTACGTCGGGCTGGATCAGAAAATATATCATCTGACTTGCTATCTTTCTTGACATCAAGGTAGTTGGCAAATGCTGAATTTGGTCGAGGAAAATCAGAATCAGTATCTAATGTTGATAAAGTACAAGTGCTAGAGGAATCTGCTTTGAGAGATTTGAGAGAAATGTTTGAAGGTTCAGTACGTCTGCTTCTTGAAGAATGTAACTCATTTTCTTCTGGTTCGGCAGTGTATTTTTTGTTGCGTGAAGAATCAAACAACTGTTTCAGTTCAATTACTCTAATGCGTTTATGTGGTGGTTCTTTATGTGTGGTGGGTACTTGTGAAAGATTTGTAGATGAAAGATTTTGGTTAGATGTATAAGACTTGCGCCGTGTAGTATAGGGAGAATATACATTATCTTGCATATTCATAGAAGGATAGGGCATGGCAGAATACATTTGTAGAACTTGAATACTGGGAATTGGTAAAGACTTGCTTCGTTCACGTTCTGAATGTCCCATTCGAACATATTCATCAAATATCTCTAAAAGTCGATGATGAATGTACCTTAAAGCCCAATAAATACCATCTTCAGGCCAATGTAGGCAAAATAAACACCTGAGTACAGCAATATCAAAATAGCAAGCAGACAAAACATCAGGAGATGTAGAACTAGAGCTTTTTGAACAACTAGTATCAGCACTTGTCAATTTTTGATTTAAGTAATCTTTATCCAGTGGAGTTTCAGGTACCCTTGGTAAAACAGATAGCTTTGAATCAAAAGAAAATTTGATGGTACTGTTTTTCCCTCTACATTTACAAGTACCATTTTTACTTGAACGAACAGGCACAACAGAGTTGCAATATTCACAGACAACATCAACTGTGGCAGATTGGTTGTCAGAGCTTGACAAAGCACAGATGTCACTCATATGTGCAAGAGGTGCTAATGAAGATGTAGGTTCATTACCAATGAAAGCATCTGAGTTTTCCTTCTCATCAATACAAAGTTCAACACCGTGATAAAGATTCTGCTCAGAGCAACCCTTTCCGATGTATATATTGGCAGCATTGGTGTTGTGTTTTGTACTGCTACGATGAGCTTTCAAGATGCTACGTTGAGGCTTGACAAGAGACGAGAAACAAGGTACATCCGGGAGGCAGTAATCCATTAAAGGATGCCATATTTTCAATCCATTCTCCAATTTCAGACTCTGAAAATCTGTTTCAGATAAAGTGTGTACTAATGGTGCTAGTAAGTACACAAAAAGTTGAATGGTGCCAAGCGTATGCATATAAGAACGTCCACTTGGAGCTCCCTGATGAATTTCTCCCCAATTATCTTCACATTCTGATGCTGCATCTAAAAGAATCCAATGTAAAGTATAGAGTAATTTTGTCTCACAATTGGTAAACTTTGCAATAGCATCTCTTTGCTTTCTTTCTGCGAGAAGAGCAGCACATGCATGTAACACATGAGGAAAAGCTGTCTGAATAACCTTCCACCTTGATACACTGTGTATAGCTTCGCACAAGGTTGGTGATAAACCATGGAGAATATTTTGTACCACCACACGTTCAAACGACTGAAATATAAAAATAGATAATCATGAATAAACAATAATAGTTAAGTAGGTGAAAGGAGAGTTAAAGCTTAGAACAATAAAAATTCAATGTAAAAATAGATATAGAGTAAAAGGAAAATAACATTATTTAATACCCAATATTATTTTTTCATCATATACACATCCTTGAAAACATCTGCCTATGGGGTCATACAAATTTTCTCTCATTTAACAGCACAAAGACACCATTACACATATCAAGAAAACATTATAGTACCCCCACCATCACCACTAAATATGACCAGGACACAATTAGAACACTGAGGATCTCCCTTAGTGGACACCCATCCTCAACATAGCCAAAACTGTATCACAAATACTGGATTTCCACTTCAGGAACAGAAAATACTTCAGTCCCTAACAACTACTAACTCTCTAGAAAGCTCAGGTGAAAACCACAATGGGGTATTGCACCCACAACTGGAACGGTTCTACTGCTACACACACAGACATCCTAGACTGCATCTAAAGAAAAGCTACCAGACTGATTGGTGTGAAGTCTCTCACTAACACACTCCACCTCTGACCCATAGATGCGCTGTCTCCTCTCTCTACCTTTTCTTCTTCTACTACTACTACTACTACAGTGGCCTCTGCTCCTCAGAGATTGCTGGTCTCGTGCTACCCCCACTCAGGCACTCCTGACTAACTCATCTCTCCTCCTCTCATCACCCATATTGTGTTTGCCCCCCACCATCAGGCCCTGCACTAACCACTTCACCAAGTTCTCCCTCACTAGAATGTTGGACCTCTGGTATCCTTCCAGCATATGTTCTTCCTGCAGCCTTCAACTTTCAACTGTTCAAGAAAAATGTTAACTGCAACAATTTCACCAATCGTAGAGGACTTACAAAGGCCATGGGCATAGCCCCTTCCTCCAGAGCAAGCCAACAAAAGAAAAAACTTTTTAATACACCGGAGACAACTCAAGATATGTTTTTCTCTGTTAGAGCTCTTCAGTTAAATATAAACTCACTGTAACTTGCCAAAGTATTGGCAATCGAATTGCTAAGTAATGTAATATATTTTGTTTGTGAAGAGTAAGAGAATTAATGGAAAATGCCATCCACATGATAATTAACAGTTAGATAGGTAAAGACATATATAATACTTAGAAAATTAAAAAGCCAAAGTAAGATCAGATATTTGGTAAAAGGAAAATTATATTAGTTGATGAACAATATTATTAAATCAACAGTGAGTATGAGAAACAACTCTAAACTTGTGTTTGTTTTGTTGGTAAGTAAACTACAAAGTGCAGATTTACTGTAACTTGCTGAAGTATTAGTGATTGGATTGCTAAGTAAACATATAAAAATGTATGATTGTTGGTGTACAGTAATGTTTTTATTAATAAAAAAAGAGATGGTCTATAATTAATATGCTTGAGCACATAGTATTTTCACACTCATTTTATCAAGCCTAAATAGATGAAAGGTTAAATTTTAACATAGATAAGATTACAGTGCAGAACCATAAGGTATTGAGATAAGCATTTGCAAAGTATTTAGTGCACATCTCAGCACTATCAAATGGAAGATTAATAAATATCTATGGATTTTAATGATGAAATAATAAATACTGTTACTTCTTACATGCAAAAGATTTTAATGTAGTTTTAACAGTGGTGGTGGTGGTGTTGGTAATGAGAGTGATTATTTGAACCTCAATTTGTCCAGAGTGCTCAAAAAGAGAATTCAAGAATCTAGCATGTCATTCATCCTAATATTGGATTATACTGGCCTCAGTTAAATACACTAACCTATATGTTCCTTCTATACCAGCATTTCCCGATCGAGAACTGATTTTTGCTGGGTCACGAAACAATTCTCCTATGTTAGAAATCTCTAACTATTATTACGATATAATGAGTTTTTAAACTCCAATTTTAATTCACTTATATCAATGAGCAACCTGCGGCCTGCATATTGTCCTTCAATTGACAAATTTGGGGATATCTTTCCAGAATACTTATTCCAAAATTTCTACTGAAGCTTTGAAAACATTACTCCCTTTTTCACCTTCTTACATGTGTGAAGTAGGATTTTCTGCAATGGTAGCTATGAAAACAGTTTCGAAACAAGCTGAAAGTCTCCAACTCTCTCTGCCTAATGTTAACCAACATTGATATAAACATCAACGATGTCATGAACACCAACCAAAAACAAGCCCACCCTTCACATACACACCTCACTATTGTAAATAGCTGAAATTTTTCTGAAGTTTTATCTTCAATTTTTCATAAATAAAACCTTTTTAATAAATATTCTTTCGAATGTCAAATTTAAATTTTATTTGAAAATTAAAAATTTTATAAATATAATTAAATTATACAACGAATCAAATGGTATCGATATAATTAAAATAAAAACCAATTGGTTAGACATAGTTCATATTCTTTTGGCTGTAAATCGTAGTGGGTCGCAACAAATTTCAAATAAAAAAAAGTGGGTCGTTGAGCTAAAAGGTTTGCGGAAATGCTGCTCTACACAATATTCAGTTAAAGCTAATTTTGTTCATATATGCAATAATATTATTTCTTATTGTTTGGTTGGAACAGAAGATGACTAGATTTAGATGTCGCCAAACAACTGATTTTACAGAGTAAAAGAAGGTAGTCCAAAGTCATTTATCTAGATGAGTTATCTTCAAAAGTAAATACCAATCTATAATATGGCTGAGGGAAATACCTCAAAGTAGCATTTTGCATACTAAATATAAATATGGGAGGGTCTTACTTATGTAATACAGTGAGATGAAAAACTTTGATTAACTAAGATTATTCAAACAATTAGTAGACAAAAACTCCCTCTAGGAGAGTTTAAAATCTAAAATATCAAACAAGGGAGATAACTCCAATAAGATCAATTGATTTAAAACCTTGGGAAAAATAGAAAATGCAGAATGGGAGTGGATCTGGTTTTTAAAGCCAATTGGTGAGAGGAATGGATAGGTTTCAGTCTTATTAGACCTCAGTTAAGCATATTTTGCTAATTTCGCAAGAATAGGATTGATATAGAAATAGAGGGAATGTGGTGACATTGATTATGAATATAAACAATCAAACTGCATTTTCTATATTTTCTAAAAAATTCAGTTGACCTTATTGAAATTATCTCCCTATCTTGATGGTTTTAGATTTTAAATACCACAAAATTTCTAAACTCACTACATTACATATGCAAGACTCTACAGATCAATATCTTTCTTAGGTTATACAATAAACAGAGTAATTTTATTTCATTTAGGGGATGGCCAATAAATTGGTTTGTTGCCAATATATATATGTATACATATATACGATAAAACACACCAAGTACACTCTGTAAAGTGGTTGGTGATAGGAATGGCATCCAGCCATAGAAACCATGCCAAATGAAACATACGAGTGAGATGTGGGCCGCTGACCCGTCTGGGAGAGTGGTGACTACAATGAGGAAGCAACGCGGGCCGAAATCACCCATCCAACCCATGCCAGCATGGAAGGCGGACGTAAAACGATGATGATGATGATGATGATGATGATGATGATGATGATGATAGTGATCCATTTCTATTTAATACAGTCTCATATTTTGATACTTTGATTTAATCCTATTTATATATATTCTTGCACTGGAGAGTCCCGATAGCTGAGTGGATATCAGAACCAACAAGAGTTAAGTGAAGTATCTTGGCCATCAACACTGTACAGTACTAGTGATGGAATGTAATCAAATGCCTAGATCAAGCAGACCTATGATCAAGGGCATTCCATCCATAGCCATCCAGTATTGTTTTGTAGACATAGTATATCGGGCACTACATTATCCAATGTGTTCTTCATTTTATAAAAATGGTAGTGTGATTCAAAAAAGATTTAGCTGTTATTTCTAGTAGATCAAGCAACACTTGCAAGCTCGTTGGATGGCTAATGTATGTTACCAGTGATGTGTAGAGCATGAGAGTGTAGTCAAGTATGATAAATATCTTTGCGTTTTGGAGAGAACTATAATAACAACTTTCCTAGTAGTATACAATAATTATCTCAAGATAGTTGTATTCTTGAGCTGTTACATTATATATTGACATGCATAGGTTGTTATATTACCAAGTGGCAGTGGATTGGCAGAATTGATTAGTAGGACTTATCCATAACCAGGTGAACTGAACCAGTCAGAGGTTTGTTTTGGGCCATGGATAGAGTGCATTGTTGGTGATGAGACATGAACCATTGACCTTTACATTGGCAGTCTGACACTTTACTGACTCAGCCAGCTGTGAATTTCTTCATCCCTTAGCTCAGCTGTATATTCATTGGTTGTAATAGCTGAATCCTTGCACTTGCAATATCTTCAAATTTTGCCATTTGTAAAAGTTATGGTGTTACCATAATAGGCCTAACTGCATTTAAAAGAAAACCTAAAAAGGAATTTAACAGATTTTATTGATAAGGATGGGGCATAAACAAATCCCAAAGCCCAGTCTCCAGTGATGCAACAGGGTTAATAATAATAATAATAATCTCACTCCATATTTTGTTTTCTTTTATTGTCTAACTGTATACGGTGTTCATCTTCTGTATTTAACCAAATGTCAACAATGTGATGTACCACTACACACTGCTGCAGAGGACAAGAGATAAAGGAATTCTGTTTTGTTGAATGTTTCAGATGCCACTGGAGGTGACTATCGATGCTTTGACCAATTCAATCCAACTGGCAACTTTAACGGACACTGTGGCCGAGACAATGTCACTGGACGTTTTGCCAAATGTGAACCAGAGTGAGCATTTTTTTTTTTTTTGGTTTTTGCCTTTTTTAAGCTGATATTTGTTGAAAGCTTTTCGACCCAAATGGTGTCAGGAGTTAATTTAGTTGAGAAATGTTTACATAATGTTAGTTTCCATTGAGTTTTTATATGTATGTATGTATAATGTGTCTGTTTACCTTTCTACAGGAATGTCCAATGTGGTTTGTTGCACTGTGCCGGAGGTTATCAACGCCCTGTACATAAACCAAAGAAAGCTTTTGCCCAGACAACTGTTGTCTCCGATAACATGCAGTTTGAATGCAAGTAAGTGACTTATCATTGCATAAATAACTATGAATATTTACTTAATGATTTATAACATTATGAATATATACAGAATTCTATCAGTCTACCTACCTATTTTCTACTTTGATTTTTCTTATTTAATCTGTTATTTTTTCTATTATCTATTTATCTTTTTATATATTGATCTATCTGTCCATCTGTTTATATTTCTATCTATATATCTTTCTATCTATTTATCTATCTATCCATCCATTTATTGATTTATCTTTTTATATATCCATCCATCGACTTTATATCTGTCTGCATGACTATGAATATAGGTGTGTGTAAATGAAAAATATCTCATGACTTCATCTCCATGTAGTGTGTTAATGATAAAGACAACTTTACACTGCATCCCCTTCTCTCATTCTTTTATTTTTGTATCTTTTTTATTTAGTTATTCATAAAAAAAGAATTAATTTTGTTCATTAATTTCTTAACTTCCTCTTTTTTGTTTTTCCTTTTCTTTCATTATATTTAAAATTTTTTTTATTTTCAAATATCTAATTTTTTTTTATTTTCAAACTTTCTTTTTTTCCATCTAGGATTTCATATTTTCTCTATGACTCAGATGGGTAAATAATTTTCTGTAGTTTAAAAGAAAATTCTTTTTTTATAATTTTTGGTTTCCATTTACTTTGTTTATTTTGTTTTAGTTGCTGCTGTTCACACTAGTTGTCTCCCCTGAGCTGAAATGCCAACCCAACTTTCACTTATTGTCCACTTTCCCATGTAATGCTTTCACAATGGAGGGTCACTTACCTTAACCTGAGTAGATTGTCACAGTGTGCTAATGAAGGTGTTTCTGTGAGTGCTTGACTGTTTGAATACATGTGTGTGTGTGTGTGTGTATACAATGTACGTTTTATTTATGTTGTTTGTTAAGTTTATGGAGAAGGGGATAATGCCCATAGCCTTTCTAGACTCTCTTACAGCAGAGAGAAATAGCAATAACTGGGTGAAGTCAGTATAGTTGTTGTACAGGTTTAGTGATTGAAGAGAGCATTTAGATATGTGACAGATTCCAGTGGGTGGAAATTTTGGAAAGAAGGATTAGTCAAAGTAGTGTTTACATTGAGAGCACTGACTCAATAGGATAGTGGACTACCAACTGAAAGATGAGTGTTTCACATCCAGCCAATGGCACTATATTGTGCCCATAACAAAGACATGTAACTCTTAAATGGAGCAGTCCACTTAGCTGAAAATTAAGTTTTGTAACCTTGGAGAGGTATGGGCTCCACCAAGGTGAGGTTCCCCAGATATACTACAGGAAAAGCTGAGTCTTCAGTGTGTCCATTGACAGTCTTTATCTTTAATACATCATCCTTTAACCCAGGGTACAAATCTTTGTCTTCATAGGCTGAAGTTATCAATGATATCCTGTATTTTCTATTCATTTCATACTTTCCGAGAGAGAGAGATCCTGTTCTTTAACTCCAGGTCAGCCCGGGTTCAGAAGACCTATGATCAATGGTGTTCCACCCATGGCCACCCGATCTTTCTCTCTGGCTTTGCATATCTAGAATTACATTATCTTATGTGCCCCTCCTCCTTTAAAACAGTACGGTATAATTTGAAGGAGATTTGGCTGCTATTTCAAGAGGGTCTGTGTCGGCAACAATTAGTCCATAGAGTTTGTGAAAAAATTTGATAGTTTAAAATCGCTGTGAGGAGTGAAGAATCTAGTGTTTCAGGCACTTACCTTTCATGTGATAGTGAGGAAGAGAGGAAAAACTGGTGTTGTCACTTTGGTTGTTGGCAAGTAAAAGTGTCAACACCACTTATTCCTCCCTTCCTCACTATCAGATGAAGGACATGTGCCTGAAGCATTAGAACATTCACTCCTCCCGGTAATTAAACTTATTGAACACTTCTATGAACTCTCCCATCCACTACTATGGTATACAATTCACACTTTTACATAGATGGTTGTATCTGAATTGTGTAATAGAAGGAAAGTTTACTTTCTATCACTCTCTACACAGTTCAAACAATTATCCAGTTATCTGCTAGACTTCTTCATAACTCTTGTTATGAAACTGAACCATGCAAGAGGATTTAGATGGTTTGTTCTTTTTTTTTTTCAGTTGTTTGGCCCCACCCTACCGCCTTTTTTTCTTCACGCTTTGTATTTTATAGATGAGAGCAGCTCACATCTTTAGCCATTCACCTCTGTGAGAAAAGTTAATTCTGTACAGCTCTCAGTTTTGTCAACCTTTTCACCTCTGCAAAGAGAGTTAAATCATTCGGTGTAACTCTCGATCTTACCTATTTTCACCTCAACAGAGAGTTGTTAATTCCATACCACTCTGCACGAAATTCACATCGTTTGTCACTATCTAGCTGGGTACACATGTCTAGGAAGAGTTACAGTCTACATGCAGCAAGCTGCTATATATCAGTTGTCACCTCTGTGGGGACAATTACTATACTATGACACCTTGCTCAAAATCTAAATCTAAATCTTCCACTTAATATTCACTTATTTCTGTAGTCAGTATTCACTATGCTATATATATATATATATATCGAGTGCAGCATGGCCGAATGGGTAAGAAGTTCACTTCGCAATCACGAGGTCCCGG
>JAYRBU010001325.1:15319397-15329743 GCA_036023795.1 Vulcanoctopus hydrothermalis
TCTGAACAAATACCACCAGTCATTCTATCTGACACTCTAACGACTCTGCCAATTTTATACCTAGTCATTAATGTTGAGAAGGAAGAACATGGATGAAATAACTGAGTTCTGACATATTTGATTTGATAAAGTGAAAGTTGGAGAGGGTATCAACACATATAATAGTTTGATATAATAGGAAGCTTCCAATCCAAAAGAAATAAGTGGAACCCATATGCAAGCAACTTGCCAGAAGGTTCTCATGCTAGACACTGTTAAAAGTTTCACTGGTGTCAAATGCAGTAACTTTGTTTACACTAAAACTTTTGAGAGCAAATGTATTTGAGTGACATAGGAGAGAAAATTCCTTGAGAATGGGGCTGCAGAAACCATACTAATATTCACTGAGAAAGGAGAGAAGTTTGAAAAAGTAAAGAAGATGATCATTTGTAATTGTTTCCAATACTTTAGTAATGCTAGAGGTGAGAATCAGTTGGTTAATAGTTGACAGGGTAAAAAAAGTTTCCTTTTTTTGGCCATTTTTATAGGACACTTGTTCATATTCTCATATCTTAAGGTAAACACTTGCAGCGAGAAGGACAGAGAAAAATGTTATAAAGTTTTCTGGGAGAAAATTGCTTGAGGATGAAACACTGCTAAAACACCTTCCTAAGAGAGCCTTTTAATAAAAATGCTTAACCAACAAAGCCATGAATATTTATTACATATATATGATTTTGTCAATGTGTTTATTTTTTTATTCAGTAATTTAAGATATACCTTTTGCAGGCTTTTCGAGACTCAATACAGAAAAATTGATGATGATGATGATGATGATGAAAGCAATTTTTAAAAACCTGATATTCTTAAAGTTCTATTGAAGCATGTAACTAAGTTTAATATAGTCAATATCAATGTTTACTAAATGAGAGAGAGAGAGTGATCAGAAGGTAAAACACTTCCTACTGAACTATCAAATCCCAACTTAATAATGTTTCACTTCGGCACAAATTTGTAAAGGATTGAGTATAGTGGATTGAATCAACCTATTATTAGTACCTACTTTAAGATGACTTAAAACTCTCAACAACTAATCAGATTGTTTTAACACAACTGACTAGAATTATCACCAAACAATAATTTAATATAAACTTATTATCTGATTTAATTTATTATCAATAAAGAATTTTGATACAGTGAAGTGGAATAGCAGTGGCCAGGCTGGAGTTGTACTACAAGATTTTGATATTTGATGATATATAATATAATTAGAAACTGATCATAAAATAAAAGTGACTATATATTTCTTTTTAATGGCTTAGTCAGAGTAGGAAGGGAAAAGTTATCCTCAGATCAGTGATTAGCTTGAATGCTTGCAACAGAGTGGATTCTGCTAAAGGCACCCAAGAACAAGATTGGCCTCGGTGAGCTTCCACACAGTTTCTGTCTACCTGCTTTCTCTCATAAGGCTTTGGTTGATCCAAAGCTGTGGTAGAAGACACTTGCCCAAGGTGCAATTCAGTGGGATTGAACCCAAAGCACATAGTTGTGAAGCAAACTTCTTAACCACACATCTATACCTGCACCCAGTGTATGTGTATTTTAAATGGCTAATATGACTCACCCATGATGCAAATATTTTAGTTTCATCACATGATCTCAGAGCAAATCTCTCACTAAACAACAGCAACTGGGGAATGTGTATAATCTTCTAAAGTAAACTAGTTTAATATACATAGTTAACAAAAAACACAGAGGAAAGAGAAATCAGGCTCTGCACTGTTTAGCTAATGTGGAAAAATTTATTTGAGTGCCTTTATTCTCTATAAATATAATCCCATAGAATTTTTAAAATACAACAAGATTTTTTCTATCACTTAGTCAGGAGATAGAGCAGTGCCCATCACCCTTTTTCAGGGCCTCTAAGACTAGTGGGAGGGAGTGATCCTCAGACCGGAGACTTCGCTCAAATTCTTGCAACAGAGTGGACCCCACTAAAGGCATCTAAGGGCCAGGTGGTGGTGTTAAACCAGGTGATAGATTAAATCTACCATCCAGGTAGGTCACAGCAAGATTTGAACTCAGATCAAGGAGCCAGAACAAATACCACAAGGGATCCCATCCGATGATCTAATGATTCCGCCAGTCCACTGCATTAGACTAGTACTTTATTTATCTAACCTGAAAGGACGAAAGGCAAAGTTTACTTCAGTGGGATTTGAACTGAGAATGTAATGAGCTGGAACAAATACCATCTGACACTAACAACTCTGCTAATTCACCACCTATAAATATAATAGATATCAAATCGATCTTTTTCTTTTGATTGGATTTGTCCCTGAGACTAAGGAGATTTAGGTGGTTAAAGTTCCTCTTCAACAGTTGCAAGCCGACGGTTGCAGGAAAAACATATGCAAGTTGTACTAAACACATGTACTAAACAGCCTCGCTCGTTGCTCTTAGTCTTTCTTCCACCATTTACCAACATTGATCTCCATCACTTTCTATCTCTCACTCAATTTTGATGGTATCAAAATAATGTTATGTTCGTCGCCTGAATAAAACCTATGAACTTTATGCAGCCTTCATCGTTCATCATTATATGAATACACATATTACCACAACAACTCGACAACATACTAAAAATGTATGTATATATACATATATATGTGTGTATGTATGTATATATATATATATTTAGAATTATTTGTTATAAAAACAAAGGTAACTAAGATAAGGGAGTACTCAATGCAGATTAATTGGAGTTAATCTGCAGAGAATGTATATTTATAGTAATGTATGTGTGTGTGTGTGTTGTACACACGAAATGTATGTATGTGTGTGTGTTGTACACACGAAAACATTATTGTAAAAAGTCAGTAATGGTTTAGAGACAAAACGAGAACATAATTCTTTCACTTTATTCAGCTTTCACCTGTTTTGCAAACTGGAAATCAACGACTTTTAGTTTCATGGGGACCCTTAAACGAAAAAGAGCCAATTTATATTATTAGGGACTCCTGATGTGTATGACCGGTGTCAGTCATGTTAACGGTAACGAAACGTTGAACAGGTGCTTGTTCCGAAACAGCAAGCATGTTTCACAACTCATTTTAGTTTCCATAACGAAAGTAATGTGAGGAGTGAAAGCTTTTATTATAAGAAACAGGTGATCCATCCATTGATTTTACACCTCCCACGATATCTTAACTTTACAAGCATATGTCACCTTGCTTCGTCGCTCGACGGTATTACGCACGCCCCTTATCATCATCGACTGAGGTAGAGAAACATTGAAGAAATGTCACACCATGGATGTTATAAAGGAGACATGTACCAATAAAGCTTTGATGTTTATCTTGACTTTCTATCAGTTCATTAGCTTTCACTTTTGCTGGTCATTTTGCGACCTTTGATACATAGGAGCATAGTGGTGGTCGAGCATTGGACAAACATACTCCTCGGTATACGTGCACAATATTTCCTTAATTTGTTTAAAATCCTTATTGCTAGGGCATTATTATTATTATTGCGATACTATTATCATTCGCGAAACTGAAAGGAAAATTAAAGTTTGGAAAAGTGAAAAAGACACCATACTACAAGATCGCTACGTTCATATCGCTATTTTAATCAAATCTGAGACTAATGTATTCCTTGTTTCATATTAGCATAGGGTTACTAATGAGGGTAAGATATATTTCTTAGAAATTAGATAATATAATTTTTAACATAAGTACAAGGCCAGAAATTTAGTGGGGTTAGTCGATTATATCAACCCTCAGTACTTGACTGATATTTTATTTTATCGACCCCAGAAGGACGAAAGGCAAAGTTGACCTCGGCGGGATTTGATCTCAGAACATAAAGAGCCAGAACAAATACCGTAAGGCATTTTGTCCGACGCTCTAATGATTCTGGCACTCCACCATCCTAGCCATGTAATGACAAAGATATCCCAGAATAATTAGTTAAGGTCAATTTAAGACAGACATAAGTGATCTACCTGAGCTATGCAAGTATCGTACAAGCCATGACAATGATAGTGATGATGGATAAAACATTGGTTCGACATTTGACCTTAAGAGATCACAAAAGACATACAGCTAGCAAGTAAACAAACAAAAATAGCCGTTTCTGTGGGTTTCTACCTTATTTAGCTCGAAAATTCATTATCTTTCACAATTACCGTTGTATAGTATATTTTGTAAATAACAATATCATGTTAATACGCAATACAAAGCCATTTTATTTTACAAATAAAACATTTTACATAAGTGACTATTAATATTAATTAAACCGAATTAATGTAATTTGTTTATAAAATATAATAAACAATAGCAATTAACTCAGTTTAATTAATCATAGTAGTTACTGTAATTAACTCATTTTAATATATCACTGCTTGTCGGCCGCAGTAATGATTTCCATTTTCAGGTCGAAGATGTCAAAACGTACAAATTCGGCATGTCTACCTTATTTAGCTTGAAAATTCATTATCTTTCAGTCCTATTGCGAATAATCTTTTTAAAAAATCAAGATCCTATAGTTTACTTGTTCACAAACCTGTTAACTAATTTAAGGGACACAGGTCAAAATCATTGCTCACTACATACCTTTATTCCTCTGTCTGCATGCCTTAATCTCACGCTAACACATGGTTCATCTCTAATGAATATTATTCTTTTCGTCTACGTCTGTAACACCACTATATATTGTAACTATATTTATAGAATTGGCAGAATCGGTAGATTGTCGGACAAAATACCTTGCAGTATTTAGTTGACCCTTTACGTGCTGATTTCAAATCTAGTCGAGGTCAACTTTGCCTTTCATCCTTAATGAATGAAAGGTCGATAAAATAATGTACCAGTTTAATGTTGAAGTCGACCCAATCCACTATACTAGATCCCTCACCAATAAATTTGTGGCCTTGTACTTATGTTAGAAATTAATATAATTACAGTTATCTAGATAGGCATGTTCTTGTCTTACTATATGCATACGATCATTTCAGGATCTACCCTCTAATCAGTAGTGTATCTTTGTAAGATTTAATGTCCATATTAAAATTTAATAATTTCCTTTCTTTTTTTAATTAACAAAAACGATTTTTATTAAAAAAGAGAAAATAACGCAAATATTTTTCATAAAAAATAATGTTTTTTTCCGTTCAAAGTAATATTTTACATGTAATAAATATTGTGAATAGAACTTCGGTTAGTTCGATAACCTTACCGTATTCTCTGGGTGCCGAATCAGGTACATAGGTAAACGTAGCATATTTAGAAACAGGTAGATACCCTTTCATTGATAATGGTAGAGTCTTCGTCTTGAGTAGTGTGCGGACACATTTATGTAGTACCATTCTGGATGCCATGAGAACCAATGCAAATAAATACGTTACAAGGCTACGTCTCGATTATTAAATAAGTGTTCCAACAATAATTTAGCAGTTCCGGTGGTGAAAGTTAAAATGCAGACGACATGAAGTACATTTTAATCCGGGCTAAATTTATCAAGAACCGAAATTGTGTAGCTGTAATTCCTCTCATAGGAGTTGGGAAACAACAATCACACATTGCACAACATTGTAAATGTATTTATACAAATCAGAGAAAGTCTGTTAATACATGTGCCAAATAAAGAGGCGAAAATATACTTGCTGCTGACTAGTTCAAAATAACAACCAATTATTACTGTAGCAATAAAGACTTTTGAAGCATTTACTCTAAATTTGACCCATTTGAAAATGTATAAATAATATTTATATTTTATTTTCCTGGCTAAGACTTTATTTTATTAATTTGGTGACTAAAACATAACATCTGTTTTTCAGACGTAGTTATAATTAATTCACTGCCGATCAGTTTCTACTGCTGTTTATTGTTTTCAATATGGCGGAACTTTCGATTGTCGAATATTTCGCCGAGCATGAAAAATACCATTGTGGCTATTGTAACTCGTCAGATACTAACTATTCACACGGTAAGGAAAATTTTACTTGATTTACATTTTAGCTGAACAGATAGGAAAACGATATGTTCACAAAACACTTGATAATCAACATTTCTAGAAATGTAGTTTAATGAATTGCATCTTTTATTGTTTGTCGGTGTAAAACATATCTATATATATATTGACAGCCACGTCAATCTATCTCAGATTTAATACTATACATTGACTTCAAGTTTGGCGCAGTACTCACGGCGTCAATCGGCGATGTGAAGCTAAAGTACAAGCTTTACTACGTCAGTCAGACCGACCTCAGACTGTAAGGCACTTAACATAAGCCTGCTATGACATAATTAGTTGAGTAAATGATATGCTCGAAGAAAAGAAAAAGGAGAATCGCAATTGTCTTTGTTTTAATATATTTATTCTCTTTATTTGCCGATGTCCAATTTTGACTAGTATTAATAATTTTCTATAAGTCTATCATATACTTTGGGCGATGTTTTAGTAGCTGACCCACAAAATGAAAGTAACTTACTTGTCAGTAGCTACTAGTCATCGCCCGGGCGATGTTCTAGTAGCTGACCCACAAAATGAAAGTAACTTACTTGATGTTCTAGTCGCTAACTCACAAAATGAAAGTATCGGCAAGTCAACGTGGATAAGTGAGTTAATAATTTTCACTTTCAATTTGTTTTCTGACACTGTGAAACCCCTCCCCCTCTCAATATATCGTTGAGTGAGTTAATATATTCACTTTCAATTTGTTTTCTGACACTGTGAACCCCCCCCTCTCAATATATAATATATATATAATGTGTGTATGTATATAATATGTGTATATATATATATGTGTATATATATCGACATGCTTCATCACAACATATTGTTTAATTTCATTATTTGACCGCGCCGCATTCTTCATTACAACATTGTTTACGGAAATTGTTACACACACACACACACACACACACACACACATATATATATATACTCTTTACTCTTTTACTTATTTCAGTCATTGGACTGGGACCATGCTGGGGCATCGCCTTGAAGTCGATTAGATATACACACATTATATATATAATATATATTGAGAGGGGGAGGGGTTTCAGTGTCAGAAAACCAAGTGAAAGTGAATATATTCACTCTGTCATCCAAGTTGACTTACGGAAATTGCCGATACTCAAAGTAAGTTACTTGCATTTTGTGGGTCAGCTATTAGAAGATCGCCCCAGATTGGGCTACAAATAGCGGATTACGCTACTTTTCAGGACTGCATACCGTTAATTTTTATTTTTTTATTTGGGCTACTTGCAACTTTAAAATTTTTATTTTTTAAGGTAAGAAAGAATCCTATTGTATATAATATTAAATTATCAACTAAGTAAATTAGAACCGACCTAAAGGTAATCCTTGTATATATATATATATATAATGCAATATATATATATCTTTAATTTACTAGCAACATTTTCATTTACGGCTACTTTTTGAAAATTTCGTGCTACTTTTTATGAAATTGATCTGGCACCCCATGGTCGGTTTGATCAAAGTTGACCTGAGGCTATACAACAACAAACTATGTTAACTAATTCATTTGCCTTTCGTCATTTTATGGTGATCTCCCCTGTTAATTAATATCATTTACCTACTAGGACGGTTTCATTCTAAAATAGAATACTTTTTGTCAATCTTTTTCATTTTCGTCTCGTCTTACAGATGAGTATATTCAGTTATATATTTTATCTCTACACACCATGTTTAAGTTATAATATAGGCATCTCTGATTATTATGAGCTATATATTCTTTCTGAGCTTGTTATTTGTTTTTTTGGGGCCTAAAGGAAGGGGCTGTGCCCATAGCCTTGACAAACCCTCCAAGTGTGTGTATGTGGAGAGTGGGATGCAAACCACAATATACAGTATCTATTATTATTTTTTTTAAATCCAAACTATTAGTTCTCATAATGTTAAAAGAAGTTGTCAAATTTTCCATATAGAGAATAAATTTACTTATTCAGTTAAACTTGTAAATTCCTTAAGAGGTAAGAAGAATGAATTTCACTAATTAACACATTTCTTACTTAGACATAGGGTTCATTTTGTTCTTATCCTGGTAAGCACCATGCAAGATGTGAGCTTTTAACAAGTCAAGACCACGACTCAGTTTCAATTCTTGGTTGGCACAAGTTCACTTATGCTACCAATGACCGAGGAAACGCAATGTCCTATTTCCCTAAAATACAATATGAAAGAAACCAAAATTACTGTTATTCATTTTATTGCACCCTGAGGAATAAGGAACAAAGTTGTTTTCTGTATGATTTGAAATGAGAACAATCAATGCTGTACCTTCTGTACAGATTCCTCTCTTCTAGTTTCACTAATAAATATTAAAGCTGATCAAACTGAATTTATTGTAAATCTAAGACTGATACTTATCTTCTCTACATGTTATTTTTCTCTCTTGTAAGCTAACTCCATAGCTCAACCCATACTTTATTATATTAATTTCTTACATAAACACAAGACAACTGATTTATAGAGGAGGTAATAATTCCTTGTAAAAGTTGAGGGAGCTATTAAATATGCTGTCAACAAGACGATTCTCTCTCTGAGTGAAGGGCAGATTGTATGATGCTTGTTTACATAGTGTGATGCTGTATGACAGTAAAATATTCGCAGTGAATGTAGTGTATCTTCAGAGGTTGCAGTGCATGTTTTGTTAGAATTACAATATTGATTTACAAAAGATGTTGGCTACAAACGAGTTGAGAGGGTAGCTGGACATGACAGATTATGTATTTTGGGGAGATGACTCCAAAGGTTTGGACATATAATGTGAATTTTAAATTATACTTGCTGAATGAAGAGATACCACAAATTGATGGAGGAATGTATGCAGGGTAAAGTTAGATAAGAAAAAAACATACACAAAAAGGTGTGTGGAAAAAACAATTGGTGTGTTGGAGGTAGAAGATAGATCCAAGAAAATTTGGATAGAAATGGTTTTGTTCAAATCTAAGAACATTGGTCATCATAAATCAATTCATACAAGATATATAAAGAAATTCTACAGTGCACACTCATCCAATCCAAACCAACTTATAAAAGTGGATGTTAAAAATGTTGATGTTGAATTGTGATGATGATCGATAAGATAAGTACCAGACTCAAAAGTACTGGGGTCGATGTGATCGACTTCAAGGCGGTGCCCCAGCATGGCCGCAGTCCAATGACTGAAACAAGTAAAAGAGTAAAAGAGTAGAGAAAATGCTGCTGCCATAACCTCTGTGGTGAGTTATGTTAATTTTATATTTACTTATTAGACTGAGGGTTCGAATCAGCCAGTGTCTACAGTACAGTTTTCCTATGTCTTATTATACTGAGCGATCTAAATAGCTGGATGAGGTTATTACAGTTGTGATATTTTAATTTGACTTGTTGCAGGTTCGTATTGCGATGAAGAAATAAAGGATTTATGGGGAGATGTGGGTGGCTCTTAGAAAGATGGATTCAGAGAAGTGCTTAATGCAAAAATCTTAACTTTGTTGTGACCCACAATGGGCTTCGCAGAAAGCGATCTTTGCTGGTCTTTCGTGGATAAAGATCAACTGTGTTTCGTGCTATAGAACACAAGCACAGTATATTTTTATTTTTATTTTTATTTTTGTCACGGCTCCTCTGTTTTTTCTTACCATACTTGCCACCATGTCTTATTGGGAAACATTGAGCAGAGACTGCTTACACAATAATTTCATCACTACACACAAAAAACAACACACTAGCGCCACAGAATGATGGAAAGATGCCTCACAGTTTGAACTTCTAGCAGTTTGGGAGACATCATTTCGGACCACACTAATAAATCCCTCGAATAGAGGAACACTCAGATAATGTAGAAGTCCTAGAGACACGATACAGTTCTAATAGAAAATGAAATGGTTTCTAGAATGTACGACTCCCGTTTCAGAAGTTCGGTAGAGAGGAGGAAATTTCGTAAAAGAGATGATTAAACAAAATGATATTTTCATAGTCCTACATGATGGAAGGCAGCTGAGTAAAATGTCGGATTGATAACCAAAGGGATGGTTATAACGCCATCGGCTAAGCACTGCCCGTAACAAATATTACCTAACTATTAAATGGTCATTTTCTACCTATTGCTACAGGTACGCTTCATTTCTTGCAACCAGCGAGAGCTCTATATAATTAATGCAGTTTACGTTAATCTGCAATGCTGAGTTGAATTCACTTTACGATTTTATGAGTGTCTCTTGGAATAAGATAGGTTCCGCTATGCTGACTTACCTAGTGGCGTGTCGTGAAAAAATGCTATGGTAAGCAAATGACACGTCTTGCAAGTTTTAAAAGTCTGGCATCCTATAACAGTAGGTATAAATTCACTG
>JAYRBU010001325.1:15987466-15999149 GCA_036023795.1 Vulcanoctopus hydrothermalis
AATACTTTCCAATAGTCCAATAATAATGAAGCCACTATGTATATGCTGTTACTACCACTGTTACTTTTTACTTAACAAGAAATAAATATCTTGAAACTATGTAACCATTTGTTGAACACTCATCAAATCAAAACTTGCAAACCAGCATAAATGTTCCACATTAAAATTATGATTTAAAGTATTTGAAAGGTTAAACTCTGTAAAATCATTCTTTCATCACATAATTGCTGTCAACTGAAGAGATGTGATTCTTATTTTATAGGTGGAGATCTATAAGCCATTTCTCAAATAACTGGTTCAATATTTTCACTGAGTCTACTTTGACCATAATGATATAACTGATAATACTAATAATGTTGGGTCCAGTAGGTGAAAGATTATTTGTAAGCATTCACTTTTAGTTACATTATTTCCAAATATATCATAGCACACTACCAATTCCATAAACAAGTAATGAATGTACAGGCTTAGCTCAGTAGAATTTAAAATGACAATCCTAGATTTATTGATCTCTTACACAAGCTATGACTAAAATTTAGTTTATGGAACATTTTCCATCACACTTATATTTCTTTAATTTGCATAGTCTTCTAAAGTGTTTCATCAGCATTTCTGGTGCTGAATCCATTACCTGTTAGCATAATTCATGTAAAGTAAATGGGTTTCTTTAAGCCAGGGGGAATATGTAATCATTGATAGAATAAATACAACTTCTACTATAACATTTGCTAAGGTTATTATGGCACTATAAAATATCACTTCTTAAAAGCTTGCAACAGAAATAATAAATAATATGAAGGTGTTTCTTCTAATACAGGCACTGAATAGCTTTTATTCATATATTCTATCCCACATAAGTAATAGCAAGAGCTGCATGTGGTTACTTGACTTGCTAGAAATAGCAGCCAAATCTCACTAAAAGCACACTCTATCTTAAAAAAAGGATGGCCACATCAGATTATGTAGTTCTAGATAGTGCATATCTGAAAATAAGACAGGATGGTCATGGCTGGAAAACCTTTCACCATAGGTCTGCTTGACCAGGACTCACCTCGGGAAAAAGAAAACCCCCACAATTTTGACTTGTACCAGTGATTACATTGGTAATAATTAGAAATGATATAGAAACACATAGCTAAAGGTCAGAACCATTTTAAAGAGACATAGTACACCTTAACAATGATTTACAATTATGCATTATTACCTGATTTTGTTCGTTAAATTTTACTTTTACTCTTTTACTCTTTTACTTGTTTCAGTCACTGGACTGGGGCCATGCTGGGGCACCACCTTGAAGTCGATTAGATCGACCACAGTACATTTAGGTCTAGTACTTAGCGGTTCGGCTTAGAGATCAATAAGATAAGTTACGGGAGGTAAACAAACAGATACGGAGACAAACACACACACACACACATATATATATATATATATATACGACGGGCTTCTACAGTTTCTGTCTACCAAATTTACTCAAGGCATTGGTCGGCCCGAGGCTATAGTAGAAGACACTTACCCAAGGTGCCACGCAGTGGGACTGAACCCGTGACCATGCAGTTGCGAAGCGAACTCCTTAACCACACAGCCATCTGCACCTATTGGTGATACTTAAATCATACTTAAATCATTATGGTTGGTAACAGGAAGGGCATCCGACCACAAAATGCTGCCTCAAAAATTTCCATCCGACCCATGATGATCATATATTCCTTATGAAATACACTGCCTATACATATGACTTTTAATTTTGAAAACAATCAGACACTGCCTATACATATGACTTTTCATTTTGAAAACAATCAGGAATTTGGTAGTATTTAATAAAATAACTTTTAACATCGATTTCTATAGTAAGTTGGTGTTTGAAACATAACATAACAACAAAAGTTTCTTGCATAAAATTATGATGGAAAGTTTTAAATTAAATCTTTTGATAACAACACATCTGAGACACCTTCTGGTTATCTGATTTATTTTACTAAATCCATCCAAATTCTCTATTACTTTCAAAAATTAACTGAAACAAAACCAATGCATTTCATTAAAAATATGGTCACGAAAAGGGTTAATACAAACACTTTAAAACAGGTGTTTTTTAAAAATCAATGAACCAGAGACACTCTCAGGTAAGTTGGTATCAAAAGGATTAATGTGTAATTGTTATATTAGTGAGTAGAGTCAGCAATATAGATTTTATTCTTGTTTGTAGCAATTTCTCTTCAAATATTTCACTAATATCTGTGAGAAGAAAACTCAAAACCACCACCATTCAATAACTTTGGTTCAAAACTTTTCTCATTCATATTGCAGTAAATCTATATATTTTCATACTTAACAGGGTGAAAGGTATGGGCAGAGATGGTAGAGTGCTCCTTGAATACCTTGTAATATCTAACCCTACATCTCCTCTGTTCTGAATTTGTATGGCCTTTCATCCCTCTGGGGTCCATACAATAAATACCAGTAATATGAACTATACTCTTTCTTTTACAAAAATTAGATGCCATGCCTAAAAAACGAATATATCTACAGGTTGGGGCCACCAAAAACAGTATTGAACAAGATTCAATCAATATGGTGAAGTATTTATTACAATATATGTGTGTGTGTCCCCATAAACAATCTTTTTTCAAATACCAAAGATTCATGGGGTTGGTGCTTATCTGTTTTCCATAGAGTTAAGTTGATGAGACAACACACCCCATTCTATAGCTTTTTCCGTGGAATTGAACTCAAAACCAACAAAATACTGGAAAGTTAAACCATCCCATGGTACATACTATTCACAGCTGTGAACAGAAGAGTTGAAGCTAAACATAGTGCTAGTGACAGGATATGAACCACCAAACCCTAGACTGCTTTGTCTGGTACCACCTTATCAACTGGGACAAAACAGTAAAGGAAACCTATAGAGGCCAAAGGTAACTTGGTCAGAAAAATTGAACAGTATATTATCATGTCATATATCACCACCTGTTCACGAAGAATTAGTATTGCATATACCAGTAAAACCATGTGACCTAAATTATCACACTTAAACCCCTTATCTGCACTGGAAATAAACTGGTGAATTTATTTTTCAGATGAGAGAATGTAGAGTAGAGAGGACTCCTTAGTTGTGTCATGGACATGACAACCTTCCCAGTGTTAGTGCCACGATAAATGCACCAAGTACACTCTGTAAAGTGGTTGGCAATTGAAAGGAGACAACATAGGGTAGAGAGGACACTTTAGTTGTGTCATGGACATGACAACCTCTCTAGTGTTGGTGCCACGATAAAATTCACCTAATATACTCTGTAAAGTGGTTGGCATTAGGAGGACATCCAGCCGCAGAAGCCAAGCCAAATGAAACGTACAAGCGAGATGTGGTCCTCAGACCTGTCTTAGAGAGTGGTGACTGATGGAAAGTAGACGTAAAATGACGACTTTGATAGTAAGGATGATTTAGTTTCTGGCAAAGCTACTTTTTTTCAATTGGAAAATCTAAATGTTCACCTGTCTTGAGATCTGTGATCTCTTCTGTCAGCATCATGGCGGTCTTTATTAATATCTTTCATATGTTCTTCTTGCTTTCTTAAGCCAGCCTGAATTCGTTCCTGTTCAGCCTAATGGGAAAAAAGGTTATATTAGAATATATTTACAACCATCTTTATTTTGGAAGCAAAATAAATTTGCATATTTTAAATTGTTTGCAGATCAAGTGAGGATCAATGACACAACTTATGGATTAGTCACTGAACCAATTTGGTGCCAGGAAGGAACCAACTGTCAAATATCTCCTTTGATCATTCCGATTAACATGTCAACAGAGAAAGCAGACATAAATGCACCCACCTGACGTTTCTTTATTTCTTCCTTTTTTTGTTCAAGGAATTTTGTTGGAATTCCACTGACATTATCTTGGGCACTTATCAACAGATCCCACAATTCTTGCATAAAAATCCGGGCATTTTTGGGGTTCAGGAATCCGGTAAGATTAATTTGAATATCCTTTGGATCTGGCTGTTGCTATGGAGTTATAGAACAAAAAAACTTTTACAACAAATGTTCATCTGAAATAAACAGGCCATTACCTGCATCACAATCTAACAGTAAAACAAAGGAGCTAGATACAATGAGCAAGTTTTCTTCACAGTTTTAAGGGATAATATACTCAGCTTATTCCAAGTAAAAAAAATAAATAAAAAAATGAGGAGTCTTGCGGGACAATACGCAAAATATCTAAAACACGTTTTTACATACTAGCAGACACTATAATCATATGAGTGCTTTAGTTTTTTCAAATTATATATTTCTAACTAATGATCGCAACAAATTTACTTAAGAGAAGCCGTTGAAGTTTAAATGTAAACTACTGCTTCAGTTGAACTAATATTAGTTAAATAAAATACAGCTAAGTTTTGGGGGTTCTACAAAATGTAGGCTGGACATTTGGATGCTTTAACCATCGTTGAAAAATAATTGAATACTACAGAAATGCCAATAAATTACTAGTCCTATAACATTTCTTATTTCCCCAAGCTAAATTATGACAAATATTTTTTATTTAAAAAAATGAAAAAAAAAAATTAATAGTTTAAAAGGATCAGTCGTCCCACAGCAGATTGTAAAATAAATTTTGCTGGAAAATCTAAAGTATACACATCTGTTATAACATTAATTCTGCTCAAATGCTAAATACAAACTTAATTGAAAAATAACAATAACTTAAACATTATTGTACCATTTGGTCCCAATGATAGTAAAATAACAGAAATGAGAGCTTAAAAAATATAAAAAATCCAGATGAAAATGGAAGTGATTTGATAAAAAAATTATTCTAGATTCACCTAAAAAAATAGAAACCAACTTCTAAAATAATTAGTCAAAATCTGGTAAGGATTAAAAATTCTGATCAGCAAGCAGACACTACTGCATAAAACTTTAAACTGACAAATCAAGGAAGGTGCCTCTATGCGGTTAACCTGCTAGAAATAGCAGCCAAATTTCCCTTAAATCACACCCTACCCTGTCTTAAAGAAAATGGATAATGTAGTCATAGAAAAACCCAAAAAGACAGGAATGGTCACAACTGGAATGATCCTAAGTGTCTGCTTAACCTGTGTTGAGCTGGGACTAAACAACTTTTAACTGATGTCACAGACACACATTGAGAAAGTTATACAATAACTTAGTTTAATTAAATCGACATGCTTTATACAACTAAGTTTTCAATGTATCGTTGCTAAAATCTAATAAATCCCAAAACAACAATAAACAGTGCCCAGGTAAATATATAAATAAACATGTAAATAAAACTAAATACTTTATTCTAAAGGGAGATAAAATATGCAAATATTGTAATATAATTATTTTATAACTTAAAAAATCCTATACAGGATCTAAATCAAATTTAGAAGCCAACAGAACTAACTTTCCGGATCGTTCCAACATCAGAAGTCAATGAACATAAAATTATTATTTAAAAAAAATATCTCCAGTGTAACATAACATGCTCATGTTTAATAATGTCACTCACACATAACAGGTCCTTTAGGTTGTTGCTCATCGATGGCAGCGACGATGGCACCAATAGCATCCAGCCGACATAATAGTAAGAAATTAATCCTGCAAGTGAGCAGCTTTGCCAGGACTTTGACGGGACAGGGAAGGCGTTTATAATTTGATCATCTCTAATTGTGAGAGGAAACAGCCAAACATCAGTATATTACCATAAACAACCAGAAACATATATAAATACAGATATAATTTACATCATAGAATTCAACAGATTCTATATATATACACATGATTATACAGTTTTATGTGATAAAGAACATTATGAAATCTATTTAAAAGATATGCATGTACACGTAAGTCACATGTCAATTACATGTTGTCATCAATAAATATTTCATTCAATTACTTGTTATCTAACAATATTACATGTACATGACAAACAGCATGAATAGACTACTACCGGCACTTACTTTGTCTTCAAGTTGATTATATACAAATTCTACAATAACATCATCCTCAATCCCTAAAAGTTCAGTGATTCTCTGAGAAATCCAAGGTTTCAGAGTTTCCACATTCACTTTATTCATATCAACCTAAAATTACAGAAATAAATTATTATATTAATTAAATGATCGACCCAACAAGACAATGAATAATAAAAATAACAATGTTAATGCTTTAATCTTATATAATTTAAATATTAAATATTTCTTGTTTCCACCACATTTTAAAGGTAAGTGAAGAATCATTTCTTTATATGAATGCTCTTGACAAACATAAAAAAGATAACAAAATTACCAATATTTACAAGATCTATTGAAGATGGAGCAAACAGTATCTAAACAAATAGAAATGACACTTGAAAGTAAACTTTAAGACAAATGCAATATTTTCGAAGCTGCTTTTTAAAGTCATCTCAAGCTGTAAACGAATTTTTACTCATGAGTTTTCCAACAATATATACATTACCAGAAGCTCCTGGCTATCATTTATAGTTGATTAATTGCCTTAAAGTGAAATTACACACCATTATACAATTCCAATGTTTGAAATTAATCTTTAAAAATATATATATCATATAGAGCAGCAGGGAGTAACACATTAATCAATATTATGAAACCATTACAACTATATACATATATATTTATTACTAAAACAGCATAGATTGTTTTTTGTCATATTCCTAGCAGTAACATCTGTTAATTACTCCTTGAGGTTTTTTTATATTTTTATTTTTTAAATGCCAGAATATGGAAGACATTGACAAGAAAGAGGTGGAAACCATACCTACTGACCAATATATAATACAGTTGATAATACTTTATCTGAAATCCTTTAACCCTTTTGTTACCATATTTCTAATGAAATAGACTGCATACAACTTTCAATTAATTTTGAGAATAATCAAGAATTTGGAAGGAATTAGTAAAATAACTTACTTTCTTGTGATTAAAGTTGGTGTTTGGAACATAACTTAACAAAAAGTTCTTACATAAAATTATAATGGAAGATTTAAATTTACATATAAACTCTAAAACAAATGTTTTTTTTAAAATCATAGAACCAGTGGTGGTTTCAGACTGGTTGGTATCGAGGGTTGAAATCCAATTTTATTTTTTTCAAATAAATCTGGTGATCTTGGAGTATAATCTATCATTTTCACGTGGATTTGTATTCTATTATGTAAAAAGTACTTTGATTTGCTGTAATTTAGACATACGGGGCTGGTGGTAGTTGAGCATTGGCCATAAATTTTAGCTATATGTGAACAATAATTTCCTTCGTTTGTTTCAAAGTCTTATTGCTAGAGCAACATTATTATTATTATCATTCATTCATGAAACTGAGAGGAAAGCGTTATACTCCAAGATTGTCGTTATGCCACTAATTTATTAATTCCCATCTTATAAAATGTCTTTTAAAAACGAAAGGGGTGGGGAGTGATTTGATCTTTACTATTTGTCCAGGGAGATTTGGCTGCTATTTCTAGTCGATTGAGCGACCACTTCTTTTCAACTTTTGCAAACCAATGTTAAACAGAAAATATGTTTCGTTAAAATTATTTCACTATTATTTATTCTGATCTTATGTTAAAATATTTAAAAAATTAACACGAAAATGTAAGACAGATTTGATTAGGTGGAAAGCGAAACATTCCCAAAGTGAAATTGTTACATGTCATGTGAAACTGAACTCACGCCAAATTTATATAAAACTACCTTCATGGTATACCGTATTCCCCACAAAAATACAAAGTAAAAACCAGCATGCAACTTATCTACTGAATATACAAAACCTCAATGCAAGCTTGATAAACTTCCAAACACATCTTACACAAGAAAACGTATTTGATATAATTAAAATAGAGATGGTGTGTAATATGGCCCAAGTAGGTGGAATGTGTGTTACTTATTTTACTGGTGCATGTGATGAATTTTAATAAAATGTGTTGTTGCATGTATTTAAATAAGTAAAATAGAATGATCAAATACAGAGAATAAGGAGTTCATTAACATGGGTTTAATTTGTTAAGAGCTACGAAAGGATGTTTAGATGTAGTTTTATTAGATATATTACAGGGAAAAAATATGTTTAGTTTTGAATATTCTGATGGAAATTTCATCCAAGCATATATAAGCAGTATTGCTAAACACACCCTGTGACTTATATAAGAGTCAAGTACTGAGCCAAGAATTATTGTACGTAAAATGGGGGTGCAACTTACACACTAGTATATACGGTATGTATATATAATCTGTATTATGAAATGTAAATGGATAACGTGTTTAGACTTTTATATACAAATATACATTCCAAAATACTTCCAGTCCTCAGCATTTCACATAAAGGATTATCAACTGTAAATGCTTCATATTTTCAGTTAGATTGACTGAACCAAGTAAAATCACGTGCTTTGCCTAAATTAAACCTTATAGCTTCCTGTCCCTACTCTACCACTATTGAGATACCTTAAGAAGACCTGGAAACATTGTTTGATAAGTGTCATGTTTAGCCACGCTAATCTACTGTTTCACAAAGGCCTCATCTCAAGCCAAGCTAATCTACACTTAACATTATAATTTTACTATTTTGTGTTAATGCAAAAGCCATGACATTTACTTTTTTCTCCAATCCATCTGCAAATTTCATCGATTTCAAAAGTTTTTTCTTTTTATCTGCGAACCGATTGTCCTGCTCTGCACTGGTTCCCTACAAGTAAAAACAATTTTATATTATTTATTATAACAAAAAAAAGAAAGAAAACGAAATAGTTGAAAAAGATCAAGATTGATCCGATGATGATGATGATAAAGATAAAATTGAAAAACATTAAATATTTTTGGATTATTTATATTCACAGCTCACAGCACAATCGACCAGAAAAAGAACAAAAGGCAGAATTTTTTTAAAAAATAGCTTTATAACCAGAAATTAAAACTTTTACTTAAAAATAAGAAAAGTGAAAATATAGAACTATGTAACCAGAGTTAAACACAAGAGTTGTGAACAAAATCTTCCTGAAACAGAACAGACTTTTTAAGTGAAGCATTTATTAAACTTAAATCATAGGCAATTCTACAAAAGCAATTAAATCCAGACAATCTGAGAGCTCGACCTGCTAGAAATAGCAGCCAAATCTCTTTCAACCCATGCCGTCTTAAATAAAGGACATATTGTAATGTTGTCCACGGTATACTATTGCTAGAAAAAAAAATGTTTTTGATCATCAGAGGCCTTACTCGATCATGGCTGAACTGGGGGTTAAACAACTACATTCAGACAAAGTTAAGTAATACACATACATCTGAATTGTTTACAAAATAGATTACTTGACATTTGCTATTTCATCTCTCCGGGGTCGATAAAATAAAGTACCAGTCAAGTACTGGAGTTGTTGGCCTTGTGCCTATGGTAGAGACAATTACTATTTTAACTATCTTACAAATATTCAATCTATATAGAATGACTATAAACATATATATTTTTATGGATATTGTTGACATTACATCTCGTTTCAAGGTATGAATAGAAAATGATTCAGATTTCATATCATTGCAGAATAATTATTAATAGCATCATCATACCATAGGACGGACGGTATATTTGATTAACTTCGATTTTTTAAAAATTCTATCGAACACGTTGATTATCTCAAAATAGATCTATATATTTTTAGTTACTTTCGAAACATCTAATTTTACCGGAAGAGAACTCGAACTAGTAATGCGAATTTTTAAATATAGTTTAATCAACAGATTAATGTTGTTGTTTAGCCCCGGGTCAGACGTCAGACTTGTTCGAGCAGACCTATGATCAAAATCATTTCAGCTATGACCACCACGTAATTTTCCGCAGACAGTGTTTCCACTGTCTTTCATTTATTTTAAAAGGCAATAATGATTTCAGGACGATTTGGCTGTTATTTCTGGCAGGTCGAACGACTACGCGGAGGATCCTTCTTCACTCATCAATATACAAATTTAAAAAAAAATATTTTTAATGGAAAGATGGCAGCCAGGAATTAAACTTTACTCTTTCAAACGCCTGCCAACTTATGGTGGCACTACTAAGCATGGTATTTTACAACCTTCATATTAGCCACGAATATTATTTTGCAATTAAACATTTTCTTTACCAATAATTATATATTTAATAGTTATAATATTTTAATTACTTTCGTTAAGTAAAAAACAAAAAAAATCAATCTCGGGGCTGTTATAAACACTAAAGCTGGGTAGCCAGCAGAGAATTAGAAGCGGTGTTGTGTGTATGTATTAAACACGAACACTTTGATAATTATAGTTTGAATAATAAAATTTACTATTTAAAATATTAAGAATATCCTGAATATTTATAAAAAAAAGTAAGTAGTTAATACCAAAGGACAGTGGATTAAAAGTATTTATTCCTATTCCACTATATATATGATCTGAATGGTATTTCTTGTTTTATCGAGCCTAGAGCGAGATTTGAAACAAAGCACCGATGCAATTCGCCTGTTATCTATATAGGACTAACGAGAAACATAGCTAAAAATCTACCTGCTTCCCATCTTGGTCTAAAAAAAATAATAATCGTTTTCTAGAGATATTAATGTCACCAGATTGAGTGAGATAAATCCACCTGTCGTTGGTGTTTATTCACCGATCCGATCGAAAAGACGCACAATCAAAGGCACTCACTCCAGCTGCGACCACTTCGTCCCTTTTCCAGGCATTGTGTATCTAGTACTACATTATCAAATGTGTCCCGACTGGCTGCTACAAGAAGCGCCATCGAGTACACACCACTGAAGCATCATAGCATAGGTACAAGGCTATTATATTGTTTTTAGGGGGAGGGGTTAGTCTATTAAATTCCGTGGAAGGCGTATCGATCTCCATGAAGGTGAAAGTCTATTCAACGGGATGATTTGAACTCCTCAGAACGTAAAAGGTACGTAACTAAATACACCGTAAGACGTTTTGTTCGACTCTCTATAACCGCCGCCCCCCCCAATAATCATAATTTCCCACATTTGCACAAGATTGTTAACTCCAGGTCAACACGGATCGAGCAAACCAATGATAAAAGACATTCCATCCGTGACCATCACATCTTTTCCATGAGCAGGAAACCTAGGATCACATTGTCTAAGACGGTAGGAGGGTGTGTGTGATTTGAAGGAGATTTGGCTGCTATTTCTAGCAGGTCGAGTGACCACGTAGAGGCTCTCGTTGACTCCACACATCTTAGTGAATAGTCGGTTGAAAAAAATAATTCTACAGCACACGACTGGTGATTAATTTTAT
This sequence comes from Vulcanoctopus hydrothermalis, assembly GCA_036023795.1. Lineage (NCBI taxonomy): Eukaryota > Metazoa > Mollusca > Cephalopoda > Octopoda > Octopodidae > Vulcanoctopus > Vulcanoctopus hydrothermalis. The sequence continues at coordinate 15,998,761 of JAYRBU010001325.1, forward strand.
CGACTACCAGGTGTGGAGGGGTGAATATTCAAAGTGTCGATTACAGCTTGATTTGCTCTTAAGACATTTTATTACTTTGATACACAAAAACCAGCGTTCCTATACAACTGAGGGGAGGAAAAAAAATGAAGCTGTTCTTAACCTCTGTATAAAATTTCAATAGTACGTAGCACATGCTGTTTATAAATGTACCGAAATGAAAACGAATATATCCGTATAGAAAGAAGCACAAGGCTTTCCGAATTACAACAAGAAGTTGGGTGGGAAATGAGAAAGCGTGTTTAAACGAAATAGCTACATCAGAGAATCGAAACCGTATCTAGCATACGGTTTTGTTATAAAGCAACACAATTATGAGGTGTGACGAGCACATGGTGGAAGAAGACAGA
>JAYRBU010001325.1:17390068-17401001 GCA_036023795.1 Vulcanoctopus hydrothermalis
ATTCTATGTAGGAAATAGAACTGGTGCTGTAAAAGTCACCCACCAGTAAATAAACAATACATATATATATATATGTATATAATCTACATAACACATGGTGTATAAAGTTGGTGTGTGTGTGTGTGATGAAGGGTAGAGCAGTAGACATCTGTGGAAAATGTCAGCAAGTTCCATCACTAAAGCGAAGTTGTGGTGAAACAAAAGATAATATTTCAAAAGTTGTACTTGCCTGCCTTTGATGTCAATAAAGAACCGAATGATTGAAATAATAAATAGAATTTTTTCATTAATTTATCTTTCACTGTAATTATCCTTTGTCTTCCTAGCTCGGTATTTTTGATTGATTTTAACAATGGTTGAAATGGAGATCGTTTCTGTATGTGGTTTCATAACAGAAACATTTTAAATGAATTTTAGCTTTTAAGCTGCCATAAATAACATTTGATGCCGGCTTCAGTCTAGTCTGAAATTATCGTCTTTCTTAAGACTTAATAGCAACTTAATTAAGTCGACAATGATGGTAGGGAGAGCTTAATGTCTAATTTGAGTAATTATATTGTGATCGATGAGATATAAACATAAAAAAAAAATAAAATAAAAGGCTCAGTGAAGCCAGTAAATATGAAAGAGATGAAGCAAGTGTTGGCTGACTAGGGAGGCAATAAAGTCACGGACATAAGGTGTCTCCCTTACACACACATACATACACAGATGTGTATGTAAAAAAAAAAAAAAAAAAAAGAGTACTACCAGCGCATGCGTACTGACATCCACTATTATGGCTAGCCACTGACCTCTTAGCAACACTCACGCAGCTCTCTACCTTACTTCCATGCTTTTCACTTCTTCACAATATTTCTCCTGCTGTTAACTTATTTTTTTTTATTCTAAAATCTTAACATTTACATTTTATTAACCTCAACGCTCATATTTTATAAGAAAAAAAATACAACTGCTTTAAAACACTTTTTAAAAAAAATACATATATATATATATATTTTATTTCGTTTTCACCATTCTTATTTTTCATGCGAGTGTATATAATGTAACATATTGAAATCTTTAATTAATTTTAATTTTCTTTACAGAATTTTATAAAAATATTAATAGCAATGTAAAAACGGAGAATAAATGGAGGGAAAATAGTGAAAGGTGAGTCTGCCATAGAACCGAGGATACGAGATCAGCTGACCTCTTTTGACCAATCAGCGCTCACTTAAGCGCCGTCTCCTCCAATTTTTGTTAGTATCACTGTTTAAGCTAGCACTTGTATATTCTCATGGTCTATTTAGTCGCCTACTACTGTCGCTATATCGGCTAAACCTACAGTCGTTTTATGAATTTTGTATTTGTAGAAATTCTACAGACATTTCACTCGCATTTGGAGTTAATATTGAACATTTTAGAGAAAATTGTTCGTTATTTTCACTGATTTCGTTCAGCTTGTAATCATGTGATATCGATTGACCAATCAAAATTTTTGGTTGTGAAGCGAGCATATATAAAGCTGAAATGCGAGAGAATTGGAGTAATGCTGGCAAGGAAGCTCGCGCTGGTATTGGAAATCCGGCGTGGAAAATGGATACAAAGACCCATCCAGCTCTGCAAGGATATAAAACGAATGCTCCAAAAATGTCTAAAGGGTACTGAAATTATATTTTTGTTTTAGGAACTCAAAAAGTGCATTATTTTAGCCATCCGAGGAGTGGGAAGCTCCATTGTAAGGTCCGCCATTGTTCGTAAGTAGGCTGCCGTTTCGACTCTCTTTTCTTGGTATTTATTTGAAGCGTCAACCTTAGGTTTCGATTTGTATATTTGTTCAATTGTTTTTGTAAAGATACATAGATCATTTTTATGTAAATATTACGCGTAAAAACGCCCTTTAAAATATGTATTTTGGTTGGGATTTAAAACCCTGGCCGCGGTCTAGAAAATAAAGATGTCGTTTTAACCGAATCAGCAAATGTCGTTATTTCTTCAACTATTTTCAGTTTCTGAATGAAATCAGAAATACTCGCAATTATATTTTCTGCTAATTATTGATTTTTTTTTGTTGTAATTAACCGATCAGAACTTCTTTTATACTAATATTAAATATATTTTTAATATTAATGAATAGTTTTGACGTAAACAAGGGCAGACAAAGGTGGAGGGGGGGGAAGAGATACATAATGTACTGTCTACCGAGATCCTTATTTTATTTGAATTTTCCCTATTTTCACGCGTTATAAACTTGCTCGTTTGGATCTTGTCCATTCCTACAGGCCGTGTCCTGCAGGTCTAGATAATTGACTAATTTACAGGAGTGATTAATGCTTTAAAATGAAGCTTGTAAATTGAACCTCCATTTTATGAGACCTCAAGTCGTATTTTTAACAAGATAATGGTGTTAGGTTTGAGAATTGTTTCGTTCTATATGATGCATTATTAAGGTGACAACAGAACTGTTGTAATGGTTCTATGTAGTTATATATATGTGTGTGTGTGTGTGTCTGTGCTGCGGCGGTGTGAAGCTGGTCGTTAGTGTTATAATAGTAGTAGTAGTAGTAATAATAGCTGCCACCATAGCTTGCTTGCCTCCATTTATTTCATTCTAGATGTCTCTTGGATCTTTTTCATTGGTCCCGTTTTATTTTTCACTCTGCAACTTTTGATTCCGTAGAAGCTGTCTAACTTTATTGATGTTGTTATTGCCCGTGAAAAACCTGTGATATATAGATCTGTCCTCTTCTTCGGTTCGATCTAGTCGAAGGCGGCGGATGCCAGCAATGAAGCGCGCCTCTTTCTTCACAACTCTTCAACGGTTAATGTTGGTGTATGTATGGAGCCACTTTCCCTTACAGTTGTAACAACTTACTTCGTTAGATTACATATATATATATATATATAGCTGCTTTTTTTTTTACTTGTTGGTTTTCTAGATATACTGTGGTTACGGTCCAGTATTTTAATTATTTTAAATTAAAGAGACTGCTGCTTTAGATAAGAATTTAGCATCGATCACCATAATGGATCAATGTAATCGATAAATAATTGATGCTGCCACCATGAACACGCCTCTTTGTGGTGTGAAATAGATGGCTTTAAGCCTTGTTTGAGCTGTCCTAACCAGTGTAGAAAGGTTTAAAACAGGAAGTACTCTGTAACCTACCTCTACAACTAACTGATTTCACTGCTCAAATCTCACCTCTTCGTAGCTTCTCATTCACTTTGACATGTCTGGAACGGCTTGCTGGCTAAATTACTTCTTCCTTGATCGGAAATCTTTTAGACCCTGAAATAATGCAGTGATCTAATTGATTGTCCAAGTGTCTACCTTTATAAATGGGCGGACACACTTACACGTGGTGTCACCGCCATTTGGCAATGGGTACTCAGACGACCTCATTTCTACACGTCTTGCTACCTCGCTTTATTCACTCACAAAACAAGCTTTTTTTTTTTTTTCCGTTGATTTTTAAATAAAATCTTTACGTTTTTAATAAACTGTTTTCTGATTTTATTTATTGATTACCTGCTGCCAACCAATTATTGGTTTGGAATAGTATTATTTCTAAAATTGGTGGGAAATGAAAATTGAATTTAGTGAAAGATCTAAATATAGATATTTAGTTTTTATTCTGATGGACGGACTAATTTAATAAATCTATGTACTGTAGTGGAAAGACTGGTGTACTGGCAAATACATATGAGGACATCGCAGTAAATTTATGAAGCTGTGTGTATGTGTGTTGGTAACTGAATAATAATAGTATGAAAGCCGGCCCAGCACGTTCATCTGTTGCCATGGCCGGCCAACATTACTACTGCTTATGTTAAGTAGGCCATCATCTTAAAACTGCTCTCTTTACTCTGCCGCCAAATCACGATTCCCCCCACCCTCTTCCCAGTCGCACACTCTATCTCTTTGCCCTACCCTCCCGCTTTCTCTAGTTATTATATTAGTCTCATCAATTAGGATATTAAACTCTGCAATATAGAAATAATTGAATTTACGGACAGTTTTTTTATTTAATTATATTTTTAAAGTAATTTCCCTCCTCTCTTCCGTCTGTCTAATCAATCAAAGTAAGTGATTTGGTAAACATTTCCTTTGCTCGATCAAAGAAGATAAAAATCTCCTTCAGATCGCTATCGACCGCCATGTTTTTCTAACGTGTTTCTTGCAATGATATCCGTGTTATAAACAGCTGTCACTATATATTATATATAAATATTATATATATTGTAATTAACTTCGACTTGAGCAATTATATCAAAGCTACGGCCGATTCCGAAAAGGTAAAGTTCTATTGTAAAAATTTAGCAACATGATAAATTAGGTTTGGTTATTAAAACAGGGCTGAAAGTTTTAATGTAATGTAATGGGTGGGAGAGAAAAAATATTCTTACACAACATAATGTCTCCAAACAATAAGTAATGCTTTGTCAGTCGATGTTCTTTTTAATTGCATAAAATGGGATGTTTGTTTCAATTAGTTTATATGAAAGTGGTTCTAATACATATTTATGTGAGTTTGTAGTCAATAGAACCGTGTCGGCCACAAGTGATGGTGTTTGTTGTTGAACGAACATGAGAGGAAGATATTTGGTATCCAAAAATTATTTCTTTTATATTGAAAATAGTCTAAGAAATAAGTAGTGTAAAATGACAAGAGCTAGTTAGTGATGTTTAAGCCTCAGGTGTTGGGGTGATCGTGTATACCTATGACAAATGCCATCGCGTCCTTTTGTATATATATATATCTAGGACTACATTGTCTTATAAGTGATATTGCTTGCTGTAAAGTGTGGAACATGTGTGTGTCAGTAGGCAAGAATTGGCTTAAATGATTCACTAACCAACTGGTAATTTTATTGATTGTTTTGCTCTGCTTAGTAGTAGCATGTCATGTTCACTGTGTTTTTTTTTTATTTACCAATACTGGTAGCAGTATGGTGGGGATGATAATAATAATCCTTTCTTTTATTAGCTACTAAGAGCTTACATCCATCACCATTCATTCACTATACAAGGCATGAAACGTTCAAATCGGTCTTACAGACATGTGGGGTGAAACTGACAAGCTTATTGTTTTATTTAAAGAGTGATGGGTAGGAGACGTACAATTGAAAATGTATGTGAACATAGAAATAAGCAGATGTAATAATTAAAATATACAGGAACACACAATAATTAAAACATTTAAATTAAGATATTTAAAAGAAATAATATACAAATAATGGCGATCTCCAAGTTTAGCGTAGTAAACTCCTAACCATAAGCCTAACCCTAACACCCCAAAAATATTCATTTTTGACACGGTTAGGAGTTTACTACGCTAAACTTGGAGATCGCCCAAATAATAATCTAATAAGTACTGGAGTTGATCTGATCGACTAAAATCCTTCAAGGCGGTGCCCCAGCATGGCCTCCCTCAAATGACTGAAACCAGTAAAAGAATAGTATTAGTTGTAATGCACCGTGATAATTCAATATGGTCAAGTAGGACAAATAGAAAGAAAATACTTTATTCAATCTATTATTACTCATGAACACTGCTGCTCTTCTATTTCCTTTCTTCACCCTCTCTCTTTTTCCCTTTCTCTCCCTCCCCCTCTCTCTACTGCCGACTAAAGGCGATCTCTCGCACCCTGCTGCTTGCTTTCACTCCAGTTTCATTATTACACACACACTCAGTCGCCAGTTTTATGGGTGGTGGTGTAGAAAACTATTGTAGCCTAGATTTTTGACTTCTTGAGCTTCACTCTAAAGATTATTTTTTTTATTTTTTACTTTTTCTTACTTTTTTCTTTAAATAAGTGTAATTTCAATTGTATTTTCGTTAAACTTTCAAGTCGATTTCATAGAAAGTTTTAATATTTAATTTTTGGTACTTTCCCGTTATCGACAGCCAATTTTGTTTTTACTAAATGATTAGGTTAAGTTAGGGTTAGTAAAATAAAATTGGCTGTTGATAACAGGAAAGTACCTAATTTTTTTAAAAGAGAAGAGAATGTGTCATTGTTTAGGAATATACACCAAAAGATATATTAAAATAATGGAAACCTTACGAGTAATTCTAACAATGACATCGGGAAAGTTGAAACGTAAGATTCAGCAAATGAAAGGTTTTAGGTGAAAGTTGATTTTGGTAAATTAAACATGTAGAAACGTGTAAAAGAACCAAAAAATAATGAACTCCTTGGTTGGTATATGGGATGGGAGGGGAATTACATAGGACTGAAGAAAGACATGATTCAATAGCTTTTCTTATTCATTTGTTCTAATGTAATAAATAAATGAAATGTGGGTGAAATATTTTAGCTATAAATAAAAAGTAATATTTCGTGTCTGGTATCTCTAAAAATACGAGTTATTTCAACAAGAAAACGTTCACTGATAATACATTTCTTGGTGATCTCTCCTGTTAAGATATATATATATATATAGACTGGAACAAGTAAAAGAGTATATTTTGAATGAACTGGTGGTACTTTATACTATGAACTTAACGGTTTTGTGGGTCATGTCAGATGTGCTTATTGTCTACATGCCGAGTGTCTAAAGTAAAAAAGCTTGTAAAATTTGAGTTGAAAACGAGATATTTTGATCGAAATGTGGACATGTGATGAGAATGGTTTATACTTGAACAGTTAAACATTTTTCTAGGCTCCAGGAATGTTCAGCTACCATATTCATTTCTATACAATTTATACATTAGAATGTCGTTACGGTTTCAAAACTTTTATTCGGGACTTTGTTGATTTGAAATAAAAAATTAGTGAAACTGTTATACAGGGTGTCTCAAAAGTCACTATCTATTTTGTTTATATATATATATATAACAAAATAGTGACTTTTGAGACACCCTATATATTAGGGTAATTAAAATAAGACGAACCTCGGAGGATATATATATAACAGCCGTAGAAAATGATGGTGACATACCTATCACCTCGTTGAAATAAGATTTATCATTATGTAAACAAAGAGATTACATGATTTGTTGAGATTTATGCATATATGGCTGTGGGGGGTGTAAAACCTTCCACGAAAATTTATGCCTGAGGGTGTTATTTAACACTCAACAAAGAAAACGCATTTTTCTGGAGTGGCGAATTATTTCCTTTATAAATAGCAAGCCAACAAGACATAGATCACGTAGACTATTGTACAAAACACCAAGATACATGAACAAATGCCTTGAAATAAGTTAAAAGAGAGAGTACTCAATACTGGAAGGTAGATTATCAGTTATACTGGTTCTTTATGTTTCACGTTAGCAGCATATGGGTTGTTTGTTTAGCAGGTTGTGTCCCAAACAAGTTTTGATACGTCAAAATATTTCTATTGAATATAATTGACATAATTACTAGCTACCAATTTATTTATTATAGTACCCTACGTTTGTTCTGCTTATTATGGAATAAATATTTATAGCCAGTGTTTATATATTGTGGGGTTACTGAGATTAAAATAAAATTGATGATAATCTTGTAATCAGGTCTATTTCTCTATTGACATTTCTAAAGCTGTACTATATTTTAAAATATACTGTTAATAAGTACATTTATAATCTTGATTTTCAATTCACATGTTACACTCCTTTGTTGAGTGGATAAAGAGTCACACTGAAGTAATTAGATGGGAAATGGATAGTTTAGGTTCCATTCAAATACAATTATTGGAACCTTATTATTTGACTTACACGTGACCAATCAAAGCAGTAAAAGTAAAAACTTAGAAGTTGTAAGTCACTAACTTTGTAAAATAAAGTTCAGTGCTGTTTGGCTTATTCATACTTCTGTTGTTAGAGAAGTACTTTGTACTGGCAATTGTCAAACTATTGCCTCATAAAAGGAAATGGAGACAGAACCGGTTGTAGCTTGTAACATCTGCTTTAACTCTTTCGTTCATGTATTTCTAATGAAATATACTGCTTATGATTTTGAAAATAATCAAGAATTTGGAAGGATTTAGTAAAATACCTAACTTTCTTTATTAAATTGGTGTTTGGAATATAACTTAACAAAAAGTTCTTACATAAAATTATAATGGAAGATTTAAATATAAACACTTTAAAACAAATGTTTTTTTTATCATAGAACCAGGGTTGGTATCAAAAGGGTTAATGTGTGCTTGTGTGTAAACTGAATATTTAGCAGTATAGACATGTCAGATTTGAATAAGTCATATGCAAAATATTTGAGCTATGTGGCGTAAATAGCATCAGTCGGTAATCTTAAAATTTTAGTGGACTTTTGAGTTGTCACTAATTTTAGTTATATATAGATATATAAGTTTGACAATTTAGAAAGGATATATCATCATCATCATCATTTTATATCCGTTTTCCATGCTAGGATGGGTGATTTCGGCACGCGTCGATTGTGAATGGAGTCGCCACTCTCCTAGATGGGTCGGGGGACCACGCCTCACATGTTTCGTTTGGCTTGGTTTCTACGGTTGGATGCATATACACACTCAAGTCACGTTTTGCTCTCATAGAACTGAGAGTAGAGAGGGAATCTTTAGCCTGCTAGAGACAAAGCACCCTCTTTAGTGCTGGTGACATGATAAATGCACTCTGTAAAGTGTTTGGTGATCGTTCGAAGACAACACAGGGTCGAGAGGGCTCTCTAGTCGTGTCTTGGACATGACAACCTCTCTAGTGTTGGTGCCACAATAAATGCACCCGGTACACTCTGTAAAGTGGTTGGTGACAGGAAGGGCATCCAGCCGTAGAAACATGTCTGAGGCGTAGTCCCCTGACCCGTCTAGGAGAGTGGTGACTCCATTCACAATCAACGCAGTCCGAAATTACCCGTCCAGCATGGAAAACGAACGTAAAAGATCCAAAGTCTACACGAGGAAATGTTTTACTAAAGCAAAACTGGTATTAACTACAGCGTATTCATTTTTACAGCAATTTTGGGTAATAAAGTGTATTCTTTTATTATTCCATTCACATCTAAGAAGTATTATAAGATTCTACTCCAGTACTTGACCGGTTCTTTATTTTATAGACCCCAGAAAGAGAGGAAAAGCAAAGTTGACCTCGGCGGGATATGAGCTCAGGACATAAGAGGCCGTAACTAAAATATCGCAGGCATTTTGTCCAACGTTCTTACGATCTGACAATTCACTAAAAAGTAGATATCCTAAAGAGATTTCCAAAGGTAGAAAGATATGGAAAATGTAATTGAAAAAAAAAAAAAGGAAAAAGAAAAAGCTGTATTCATGTTTATAAATCCATTCGGCGGTCCTTGCTTTTAGGACACCACTTCCACTTTCGCCAACAGTTTGTTTCATTTTGTTTGGTGGCTGGTGAATAATTTATTATTATTATTATTTTTTTTTCAATTTCATTTGTAGAATTATTAAGATCCCAATAATGTAATGTTCAATTTTTTTTGTTTGATTTTTAAAGATCTTAAATGGTTTTGGCCGGAGAAATATCTTTATTTTCCTGTATAGAATTATTCTTCTGTTGTATGTCATGTTAGTCCATTTCGGAAACTCATGGATCATATATATTCAAACACACACACACACACACACACAAGGTAAACGAGTAACACAGACAACTGATGTATAGACAAAAAAATTACATTCCAATTTTTATTGTGAAAATAAATATTAAAGTAGAAAAGAACAAACAGGAAAGCATATAGTGAGGCAGTGAGAGATAAAAAGATAGCTTGTTTGTCATAGGAGATATTTTGAGTTGCAAAAAGTAATTAAATATATTGAAGAACCAAAGAAATATATGTTAAAAAAAGGAAGTGTTAAAATGTCTTACACTCACTTGATGTGCTCATTGGAGATAGTTAAGTGCGCAACGGCAAAATCACAATAAGAATTAAGACGTTTTTGTGTTTGAGGTGTGTGTGATTGTATCAGGTTGTTTAGGATTGTTTCTGTTGTTCATTGCTGTGGTGTTGTTGTTAAGCTAGGAGGGTGTGATAAGCTCCACTGTGAAATAATATAAATTATTCATACATACACATATATACATAATAGACGAAAAACAGAAACAACAGAAAAGAATTCTGTGCAGAATAAAAATAAATTCTAAACAGACAATAAAGAAAACAAATTCGCCGGCCGCTAAACAAAGTTATACTAGTTGATGGCTGACGAAAGTGAAAGTGATGTCCTAAAAGCAAGGATCGCCATCGATTCATTTATTCCATGTATTTGACGATATTTATCATTTATCTGATTCCATATGGACTCGATGTTTTGAGTATGAGCGTCGTCGTGTGTTCGCTTCGCAATTATTAGGTCCCATGGGCAAGTGTCTTTTACCATAGACTCGGTTCGACCCAAGCCTTGTATGTGAAATTGAGTTGTTGTTTAGCTCCATGTGAACTCTGAATGAGCAGACTTGTAATCAAAACCATTCCAACTGTGAACATTTCGTCTTTATTTCAGGCAGCGTATCTAGGACTATGTTACTCAATGTGTCATCCGCCTTTTAAAGACGGTAGGATGTTATTTAAAGAGAGATTTGGCAGCTATTTCTAGCAGGTCGAGCGACGACCACGTAGAGCAGAGGTTACCAACCTTTTCTATGCCCCGCACCCCTAGGAAATGTTTGATTAATTTTCGCACCCCTTACAAAAGTAATATCACATTTGAAGATGAAAAAGTCAATTTTCTAATAACTAATTAATTTAAAAAAATAAAATTAACCACAGACAGTACTGCGGGTGAACAAATTGAACTAAAAATTTTAATTTTATTCTGAAAGGCGATTTTAATAAAGTACATACTTTTCTTCTTTGTCGAACTAGCGGAAATGCTATCTCGCATCCTCAGGGTATCCCCAGGGCACCCACCGTAGTTTGGGAACTCCAGACGTTCGAGGCTTTCCTTTCTGCGTTGGCGGGAACTGTATGGAAGCCTGTCAGATGCCCCCCCCCGTACGCTAGCCGTATTGCCCGT
>JAYRBU010001325.1:19053777-19064129 GCA_036023795.1 Vulcanoctopus hydrothermalis
ATTGATGAGTTCACCTAGGTAGCAGAAGCTGTAAACTACCTCCAGTGAGCCTTCTGAACAGTTGAAGGAACTTATTTCACATGCGTTCTTATGAACTATACCCTTGCATTTGCCACATACGAAGGTTGTTTTCTCTGACAATCTGCCTGTAATCCCACTACATCTCTTTTGTGTCCAATTTCTACCTACTCCTTTTCTGCATATCAAGCGTGGCCATTTCCCGGATGATATCAAGGACCGGTTATACGATGGGCTTCTATTTATTTTCTTTCTACCAATTTCACTCACAAGGCATTGGTCAGCCTGAGGCTATAGTAGAAGACACTTGCCCATGGTGCCACACAGTGGAATAGACCTCAGAATCACGTGGTTACGAAGTAAACTTTTAAGCCACACAGCCATGCCTGCACCTATATGTGTGTGTGTGTGTATATATAGATATATATATACACACACACACACACATTTTGTGGTGGTAAGCCCAGAACGCTGCCTGGTTTAATACCATCTCCTAGCCTATTGGTGACTTTAGCAGAGTTCACTCTGATGAAAGCATTCGGACTAGGCTTCCAGCAGGGGTATACTATGATCTCATGATGCACTGATTACTATAGTTTGTCAGAGGATACAGGTTTTCCAGTGGGAGTCTGCCACCAGATGTTATAAGGACTGGCCCTATGTGTAATGTTTTGGGAGGCTTCCTTATTAGCTTGCATATTCTGGTGTCCTAGGAAGCACATGATTTCAAGAAGCCCATGCAAGGCCCCTGCCAACCAGCTGGGCTACATACATGGATTGAAGTAGTGGCCAAGTCAGGAATCATAATCTCTTTCTCCAACACCCATACCCTCAACCAAACCAAACAACATAAAAAAAATCTCATGAAATGTCAAAGAATTAAAATACTGCTCAAACTACTGGACAATTCTTCTTCCTTTTTTCAAACATTTGTGGACTCTGGTCCAACCTAGATTGCTTACTAACACACACACCACATCCTGTTCCTATCTAAGACAAATCTCTCACCCCTTATCTATAATCCATCTCAGGTTACACTTCATATTTAAAATTCACTCTAAAAGATGGTGTCTGCACATATGCAGAAGCCACTCTTCCTACTAGTCACCTCCCACACCTGGATATTAGCAACAAAGATTTCCAGTTACTCTGGCTCAAAGACTTCTAGTTACACTGGCTCAAAGACTTCTAGTTACACTGGCTCAAAGACTTCCTTGCTCACACATTTAAATTAATCTTGTTCCTATACTTCTGTCTGAACTCCTCCAACCACAAGCTACTCTTCAACCATCTTTCATTCTACATTGACAACATAAACCTCACTTCATTCCTCTTTGAAGTCATCATCCTCAGTGACTTTAACATCCAAACGATGATGATGATGAACTCCACATCCCTCACACACCACAAACACATAACCCAAATCACCAAGTGGTTCTATCATAGCTGCACTACTTCTGTATGGGTAAAGAACATGGCCTCTAATACCTGGTAAAAACACACCCACCCATACAAACTGGACAACTTTTACCCACCACTGCAACTCCAGCAAGACCATCATTTGAAACACAAAATGTGCCTTCATGTATCATACAGCTTACAAGCTGTATCCAAAACTGCAGCTGATCCATCTGGTCTCTTGACAAATAGATCTCTAACAACTTTGCAGAATCCTCCTGCTTTCAACTCAACCATAGTGGCTCCATAAGCAGTACTCTCCCAGAGAAAACTTGCTTTGCATCCAATGTCTCATTGAACATACAAAACAAAACTTCTCCACTGCTTTTCGCCTCATTCAGCTGCTATTTCCAGCATATGTGAATCCTGCTACCTTCACCGCTTTTCGCCTCATTCAGCTGCTATTTCCAGCATATCTGAATCCTGCTACCTTCACTGCTTTTCGCCTCATTCAGCTGGTATTTCCAGCATATCTGAATCATGCTGCCTTCACGGCCTATCCTGGTGAACTTGCCCCATTTTGCTGTTATTTCCAGCATTCACAAACGTGAACCTTCTAAAAACTAGCTTCGCATGCATCCACATCAACACTCGTACATTTTTCTGTAATTGTGTTACATTTATGTTTTTATGCTTATGGTATACCAGTATGTAAATTTATGGTCTGTTGAATACCCTTTATGCATGTTTCTATGTTATTTTCCTATATAAAGTTTCATGTTGCTGTTTGAACTCTTGTATCTGATTTGCTTAATTCATTTCATTTTTGGGTCACCACTCGTGTGCTACCTTTGTCAAAGCTCTAGCACAAAACCTGGTTAACTTGTAGAACATTCATCCTTTGTTCCCGGTTAAGTATTCATTTTTACAAGTTGAATATACTTTACCGAGGAGGTCTAAGACCGAAACATGTCTGTTGCTTTCACTAGTTGGCTAAAGACCAGATCCACTCCCATACAGCATTGTCTATATTGTCAATTTATTGATTTTAGTGTAGTTATCTCCCTTGCTTGTTGGTTTTAGATTTTCAGAGGGAGTTTTTGTCTGCTAATTACATGGATAATCCAAGTTAATCGAAGTTTTTCAATTCTCTAAATTACATATGTGAGACCCTACAGTAAATTTACAGAAGCAGTTCTATGCATCACATACAGAATTAATAAAAAGGGAAATGAAAACTCCTAACAACCAAAAATCCAATCAAACACTCTTAGAAAACACTATACAATTGTCTTTTTTTAGTGAGAATATATATATATATTTAATCCAATTTCAGTCCCCTATATTAAATATATTACCGCACTCTACTACGGTATTGAGTACTTTTTCTCCAGCTCGTTACTTTTTAACGGATATATATATATATCATTATATTTATGAGTATGTGTGTGCGTGCGTGTGCTTGATTAACTATATGTATTTGGTGAGGCTTACTGTGAAAAGATAAACAAATAAACAGCAGAAACGAGCTGAAAAGGGGTTTCTGAAGGCTATGACGTCATGATGCGATATATGTTGACATGCGCCGTAGACGGGAAGATGATGCGGGATAGTCAAACATTAAAATGGCTGCCAGGACTGCATTCAGAATGGTGATCAGAGGTAATCGGTGTGGCTGGCCAAACGATACCCAGCGGAGAGCTTCATGAGAACCGAATATATTCCACTCTATCCATTACACACAACATGACCACAAGAAATCGTCTCTGATAATTTATTTACATTTTAAAAAGAAAATCCGGACTATATTTTCCTTTGAAGCAACGAAAGGGTATTTTCTATACATATACAAGTATCTTCCCTCTTCTATCATCTTCTCTGTTTAGCTTGCATTAATCATTGTTGATTCGCGTTACTGCCCTGCTCACCTCTACAGCTAAATTTCTTTTTATTGTATATATTTTCACGGAACTGTCTTTAGTTTAATGTCTGTGACTTACTGCAACAACAAACCTGTTTATTAATACTGCTAGTTACTTCAGAGCTGTCGGAAGGAAGTGTTATTAATGTTATTAAATCCCTGGTTGAAGCCTTCCACTTCAGTTACGTTGCCTAATATACCCTTATGGAAGGCATGAATGTCATAACATCCCGTTTTGTCACAACTACTGTAAATCTGAGGTGTTGTTCCTCGCGTAAAGAAAGACATCATCATTATTATATGGTGGAATATTAGTATTTTCTTTTATTACAAGTTTAAAGTTACCACACCTACCTACCGGAGAGAAACATACGCACATCGTCACAAACACGGAAAAGTAATTTCCGATGATCAATGCCCGTTATTTTGGAGTTGGATTTGAAGAAAGTAGAAAGAAAAAAAAAAAACGCCTTTGCTCAAATCTGCTAACATTCTCTGATATTTGATAACTTACTGTGGCAAAAAGAACGGGAGATTGAGTGAGAAGAATAGAGACAAACACAAAACGGCAAAATAATTTGTGACTAACCCCTTCGGAATAAGTTTATCCCAGAGGCTCTTGCGATTTTGGTGATCCTTTCAAGAAGCAAACCAACATTCATGTAATTACTTCATTCAACAGTCAAGCTGTCGTGTTTTCTCTTCCTCCTGTCAAACGTCTAATTTCCACCAGTATAATAAGGGTGTGTTGTATTGTATCGTGACACAAGATCCAGTAATTGTATACACACATACACACAGACACCCACACGTGCTTGTTATATCTGAATTTCAACAGTCACACACGCACGCACATACATAGGAGTACAACAGGATTTCATTTTGTGTGTGTGTGTGTGTAGTGGTGTTATTTGTACATTCATTCTACGGAAACAAAAAAAAATAAAATATCACATCAGTGAAAAAAAAAAGTTAGACATTATGTCATTCTTCAGTAACTTTAAGAAGATCTTCCGCCTAAGTGGTGCCGACGACGATGTAAGGAAGAAGAAGAACATTCATCCATGTATCAAAACAGATGTCGACCCCAAACAATTGTGGAATATTATCGGCGAGTTGGGAGATGGAGCTTTCGGGAAAGTATACAAGGTGCGTTCAGCTACACCCTACTGGAGTATTTATTGTTGTTAATATTGTTTGAAATGTGAAAGCAGTAGAGTAGTCGAAACGGTAAAGCGTCACACTAGATGTCTTGCAATTTTCAGTCTCGTCCTTCTGTGGGGGTCTGACGTTGCCATATCTATCTCTATAATACCAGTCATGTACTGTCGGCTATTTAATTGACTGCACCTCACCATTATTAATATATGACCTTGTACCTATGTGAAATTCAAAATTGTTTGAAGGTTGGCAGGATATTCTGCCTCTACGTTCGGAGTTCAAATCACCAGAGTCGACTTGGCCTTTCATCCTTACAGGGTCAATAAAATAATTACCAGCAATAAACTTGATGTCGTTGAATCAACTACATAGACTATTCCCACCCAACAATTATGTGGCCTTGTATCAATATAAGAAATGATTAGTGGTGATACTTTACTATTAGTGTAGATATTTTACTGGGTCTAAATCGTTATATTTCACTTGTGAGTTCAAATGATACCTTGCTCGAGTTTCCTCCTTTGAAAATGAAATGTCAATAAAACAAGTACTAGTATTAGCAATGTAATCAAGGGTTGATTCAATCAGCTTCACACTCATTGATCGTGTAACCTAATCCAGGAAGTAATACAGCATTCATACGTATAAATTCAGTGGTTGTATATTATCATAAACGCTACCCTGAACACTCACTTTACTTCTAATACTGACACAACTAGAATATCCTCATAGCTATAGATATTTTCCGTTTACCATCTTATTGTTCATAGATTGTTTAGGTTAGATTGGATTTCTTATAACAATGATGATAATTATAAAGTGATTTTGACGTAAACTGCAACAACCTGCTTCCGTGTTAAAGATTAAGGCGTGTATGTATATGCATGTACGTTCGAAAGTATGTACATGAGGTTTTTTTTCAGTTATAATCTGTAAACTGAAGGAATAAGTTTCTCTAGAAGAAAAAACTAACTTAACTTTAGTTACTGTTGGACTTCTATCTCCTCTTCTTACTACGACCATGTAACCTCACTGTACTATCACCACTTTAATGCCACTATAAATACGACCACCACCATTAATATTTTTCTTCATTTGTAGGAGAGGGTTGGTTATACAGTCGATTGAATATTCACTAGTATATATGACTGGGACTTATTTTATCGACTTCCACTGGGAGGGAGAATAAAAAGTAAAATCGTTCCCTGTCGAAATTCGAAATCAAAATACAAAGGTATAAAAGTATATACTGTATGTAAGGTTATTTCAGTCCGGCATTTCACCGTTTCCCCGCTCTTCCACTGCTTTCTAATAATTACTACTCCCTCTGCTAATGTCGTAGCTAGAGTTTTTAATCTATCGAAGATATAAAGCTTGTTTTAGCACCACTACCATGTTGTACTAGTTAACTTATACTTCTCTGTGCCTTTTATCAGTAGAATTAGCTGCTCGTGGTATTTACCAAGTATTATAGAGTGTTAAAAAGAAAATATGTTTGTGTGTGTATCCACTTAGTATTAGACATTTTTGGAGAGGAGGGGTACGAACTGACTGGACTTGATGTCATTTGTTATTTCGCTGCAATACAAGTCCGTCTGATTTATTGTATGTCTCTTAATTATGATGAAAAGCATGCATGTACACACGCACATCTTGTATGGATCTGGTTTATCTACTGTGGAGGAAAAAGCGAAGATATTAGTTGTGTAGAGATGATATGTACGCTTCCTGCAAGCTGAGTTTGCGATCCACTTTCAATTTCAGGATGAAATCATTTCATTTGGATCGCTTATGTCCATCGGAAAGGCATGAACGTTACACTATCTGTTTTCCTCTATACATCTAGAGACGAAAGAAATGATTTTGTTCTGTTGTATCGGCGAGGAGAATAAAATTACAGTAATGTGTTGGTGATCGGCTCTGTCGACCACACCTATCAATTACGAAAAAAAACACAACAAAAGACCCCTTCCAAATTAAATGTCATGTATTCTTTTCGTGTCACTCTGAGACGTGGTCTGATTAAAGTAAAGGCTAATTCAATGGATCGACTTTACATTATAGCTTTCCAGTTGTATATTAGCATCGATTCAATAGACTGTACCCACCCCTTTCTTGTACCTAGTCAAAAGAAATTATTATAAGCACTGCCACCTTGCTGAAGACTGGGTTTTTGAGTTCGCCTTCAAGTTTCCTTCTATTTGTAAGTAGAGATCGTAAATTTTCCCCCCTTTTGCCGGACATCAAGAAGACAATGCGTGTGTAATTGTCAACAATTTCACACAAACCAGCGATGAATAAGAGTGGCTTCCAGCCTGAGATAACAAAATTCACCTGTAGGCGTTTTGTTTTGTCTCTCGCTCTCTTTATTTTACTCTCGATTTAGATTTTTGCCAGCAACATGTGTAAAGGAAAGTAATTTATTTGGCTAAATATTTTTGGTAGTTAAGCTTTTGTTTAATGCAGCAAATAAAATTGTCGGATTTATCTGGTGATATGAGACGATCATAAGCAAATTATCTCTTGGTGTCGCAAAACATTATTGAAGATTAATTGCTTTCCATGAAAAACCTTTGTTGTTAAGTGGGGTGGAAGGAGGTGTAAAACACGAATACTCACTCGCCCATCGCATTTTCACACACAGACTGTGATAGCTGTTTGTGTGTGAATGTGTATACACAAATACACATGCAGCTTATCGCTGTGGGACATTTCTAATGTCAGCTGGAGAGATCACTGATTTTGGCATATCCCGACATTTATCGCTTCGTCACGCATGATTGCTACCTGGGAGAATGTTTGCACACTTTCTCTTAACACTCTCACCATCTCCTCAATCTTTACACTTTCACATACACCGTCTATCACTATCTCTTTGGTTGGGATGGTTAACACCTCTCCCACCTGCAATGTTTTCGTATTTCGACAAACAACAACAAAAACTGATTTTACTTTAGTACGAGGCCGAGCGAGAAAATGATTAACAGATATTAATTATCGCTGAAAATTTGACACAAGGGAATCCAAATACTCGGTCTTCAGCAACGCTTCTTTGTTAATCTTACTCATTTACTTTCTCTTTCTGAAACACACTAGATCTTTGCTCGAACACTATTTTCATCTCTCACTTTCTCCCTCTGTCATAAGTTGTTGGCTCTCTTGTATCGATTTTTTTCCAATCTGTTTGAAGGTTGCCAGCTGATCAGTGTTCATTTCAGGGTCATTGTTAGCTAATCAGCTGCTCAACGTATGACTGATTCATAAATCTCTACACTGACAACACAACATCTTGATTCTCACTATATAAACATACACGCCCACACAATACACTACTTCCTCTGTCTGTCTAAACGCCTCATTTCTATCACACTGATCTCTAAGTCCATCAACCCTTTTCTCCTTT
This sequence comes from Vulcanoctopus hydrothermalis, assembly GCA_036023795.1. Taxonomy (NCBI): domain Eukaryota; kingdom Metazoa; phylum Mollusca; class Cephalopoda; order Octopoda; family Octopodidae; genus Vulcanoctopus; species Vulcanoctopus hydrothermalis. The sequence goes on from JAYRBU010001325.1 coordinate 19,061,679, forward strand.
TCTCTCTATTCTACCAAGCTTCGCCTCTCTTTTTACCAATTCTCCTCTCTTTCTACCAATTATCCTCTTTCTACCAATTCCCCCCTATCACTTTCTACCAACTCCCCTCTATCTCTTCCTACCAAACCCTTCTATCCATTTCTGTGAACTGTTTCTATTATTCTACCCTTTTCAACTTCCTTCTCCCTTTCTACCAACTCGCCCTATCCTTTCTACCCTATCCCTTTCTCTTTCTACCAACTTCCCATCTATCCTTCTTTTTCAACCCAACCAACTTCCTGTCTCTATCCTTTTTTCAGTCCATCTTCTCTCTCACTTTCTACCAATCTCCCTTCTCTCCCTTTCTACCAATGCTCTTCTAGCTTTCTCTCTATCTATTTCTTCATTCATCTCTTTCTCCACCTCTCTATTCACTACTCTATCAACCAATTCCAATTATGTTTCATTCTCCCTACATATCTCTGCCCTCTTCTCTTTCCCTCTTCTTCATTCCCACTTTTTAAATCCTATTTTCTTTTTTACTTTCCATCCACATCCCACCTACTTTTCTTTCTATTGTCAGTCTGATAACATATATCTATCTGCCTGTCTCTCTTTCTTCAACCAACCAACTCTCTCTAAATCTCATCCTCCAGCCAGCCCTCTCTCTCTAAATCTCACCCTCCAACCAACTCCCTCTCTTGGCACTGTGTCTTCTGCTATAATTTTCTATCTGTCTATACTCACCTTCCCTTTCACATTCTTGCCTTCTCTCCACTAACAAGATTAAAAAGAAGCCAATACTCCATGTTTTTGTTTATTTGGATTCAGTAGTAGTTAATCTTAAGATTATTTCACTTTAAATAGAAGTGATTTTCAGTAGTATTAGTAGTAGTATAATCCAGATAGTTGTAGTTGTGATGATTTCTTAACATGGCATGAAGCTTTAAGATAGATAGCATTGTTAGTAATATTGATTTCATTCATTGTCACAAAGCTATAGATTTGTAGGAAAGGGGGTATAGTTGATTAAATAACCCCAGTACAGGACTGCTACTTATTTAATCATTCCCAGTGGAATAAAAAGCAAAGTCGATCCCAGCAGGATTTGAACTCAGAATATAAAAGAATGTAACTAAATACTGTTAGGCATAGTCTGGATCTCGTAAAAAATAAAAAAATAAAAGTATTAATGACTTCTTCTAATTCAGCTTTAGGTTAGTTTATAGGAGAGAGATTATAGTTGATTAAAATTTTATTGGTTCCTTGAGTGATGTAAAATGAAGTCACTTTGACATTGGCATGAATTGAACTCAGAATAGTGAGATAACACAAAGTTCTAGTTGGCTCACTACTGAATGCAACCATTACAAAAGAACAAAGGCTTATTGACTTTTTAATTTATTTTCTGACTTTTCTAAGAAACTGAAAAGCTATGGAGTGGTTTAAGGATGAGTTAATTTTTCCTGTAGACTACATACTTGTTAAAGACTTTTTTTTTTATCACACCACTTAAATCTGCCACTTCCCAAAAACATCAAGCTACAAGTCCTTTCTGGGTTTTATCTTACCACTGTTGTTATTGTTGTTTCTTAGTTTAGGCACTTGAAGATGTGCCTTAGATATACTAAACTATCATCTACATGCATGTCCAAGCTGAATGGCAGCCAAACTAGTTGAGATAGATTCAAAGAATAATAAATATCCACAAGCTTCAGTTTTGATTCTTTGTATGTCTGTTGCAACACTTCTTTCTTGCATGGGCTTTGAAACTCGGTGCAATACATCAATGAAACACTAATCAATCATACAGTGTCCCTACTGCCTGCAGCAATGAACTGCATCTCTCCCCATTGTACCTGTTTTAGCCAGAAGAAGAGTTGATTGTGTTGAAAAAGCTTTGGTCTACTCTATACCATTTCTGGTAACACCTGATGCCACAAGAAAGTGGGAATAAGTTGTTGGGTTGTTGTTATTGTTGTTCACAAATGGTATAACATCTGACTAAATGGCTTACATACCAATATTTAGTTCCATCTTTTTATGCTCTAAGTTTAAATCCCAGCAGTATTGACTTTAACTTAAGACAATTTGTGCAAATGATTTTCAACAGTTGATTTAGATATTTTGAATATGTTGACACTCTGCAGCACCAATACCCTCATGTTTGATTACAAACCCTTGGTAAATGAGCTCAGCTGTGTGCAGTTTGCTTCTGTTATTGATGCAAGGTCTTATTAATAAAATAAGACCTTGCATCAATAACAGAAATGAACTGCACGCAGCTGATTGGCTGTTGTAACAGTGCCAGTCTGCGCATGTCAATAGCACCCCCGCCCCCATGCATTTGAGCAATAAGAACTAAGCTCGCCACATCACACTTTTTCTCTTGAAAAAGGGGTTTTAGTCCCGAAATATCAAAGTATATGGTAAAAAGTACAAACTGTTGTTTTATTTTATTTTTGTTTTGTT
>JAYRBU010001325.1:19345674-19356281 GCA_036023795.1 Vulcanoctopus hydrothermalis
CCAGACAAAGTACCTTGCAGTAATTAGTTATATCCCTTTGGTTGAAATCTCAGTAAGGACATCTTTGCCTTCTATCCCTCTAGGAGTTGATAAAATAATTACTCGTCATGTACTGGGAGTTCATTTAGTTCACTATACCTCTCCATTAAAAATTTGTGCAATTGTGCTAAGGTGAGGAACCATTATAATTATCACTATTGAAGGTAGTTGAGTTGTAGAATTGGTGGAGTATTGGCCCAAATACCTTACAGTATTTAGTTTCACCTTTCTACACACTAAGTTCAAATCTTGTCAGGGTCCACTTTGCCTGTTTTCCCTCTGGAATTGATAATATAAACACCAACCATGTACTTGGGGTCAAATTAATCAACTGTACTCCTGGATAGATTTGTGGTATTGTTCCAATGTGAAAAATCATTATTATTACCATTAGTATTTGAGTAGCTTTATCACTGCATACTTTCATTGCATTATCATGCACAAGTATGGCTTTGTAGTTAAGAAGTTTGCTTTGCAACTACAAATTTCAGGTTCAATTTCACTGCACCACATCTTGGACACGAGTCTCCTACCATAGCCTTGAGTCAATGGTAGATGGAAACTGTATGGAAGCCCATCAGAAGGACTGTTCCTGTTCTTGGGTGGTAGACTTAATCCATAGCCCAGTCTAACATCACCATCTGGACCTTGAGTACTTTTAGCAGAGTCTAATTTGTTACAAGCATTCAGGTTAGGTTTTCAGTCTGAGGATAAATGCTTCCCTTTCTCCAAACAGTCTTGGTAGCTCTGAAAATGGTCATGGGTGCTGCCCTTCTTCCTCTAAATCTCGTACTACATCCGAGATTTCACATGTGAGTATAATATTCAGAAAATTAGCCTTTCTTATTAAGAACTGACATTTCACATAGTATGGTTACACTGTTAATCAGGATCTTGTACCTAAGTCAGTTCACAGTAAATAACAGTTCAGCATATGAAACTTTCAATTGTTGTGTCCATATATAAGATAGTGGGGTGGCAGACATGGTAGATTGTCAGACTAAATGCATTGCTGTATTTAGCTGTGACCCTTTAAGTCCCGAGTTCAAATCTTGCTGAAGTTTACTTTGTCTTTCGTTCCTCTGGAGTCAATAAAATAATAAAAATATAGGAGTTGACTTACTCAACTTTTAAGACCTTGTGGCAATACTAGAAATTCTTATCCTCTATATTATCATTAACATTTCCTGTATTATTTTTCAGTATTATTATTATTATTTTTATTATTATTAAAACTTTCATATATTGGTTGCATATTATTAAAAATCAGAATGGCTACAAATACATTTATTTTACTTGTATATTATTTGAACTTTCATTGTCTCATTACACTTAATTATAAAAACATGTCATTAGGAGGTACTGGAATGGGAGTACTATATAACTGAAGAGTACTTCGCTGACATGTAGAACTGAGCTCACATCCTAACTAAAGTACTTGTGGAGAGGCACACTTCTGAATCTTATTGAGGGATGATTCTTATTAGGGAAACATTGAACTAACTATTTATAACACTTGAGAAAGATAAAATAGCTATTGAATCATACACATCACTGTTTCTGTAAAGATGACAAAAAATAGCTATTGATCATACACATCACTGTTTCTGTAAAGATGACAAAAAAATAGGAAACTTACAGTTAAATTCCTGCCTTCTTTGTCTTCACTGTAGCATGGCCAAAAGCCACGAATTCTTCGTTGTTCAAACAGTGAAAATGATTTCAGAGGAGGACCTCCTGCAGAAGGAATTAGCTTGAGAGAGCACTGAGAGGCTTTCTTGGCAGGAGTAGGCATGGAATTGAGATTCATCTCCAAAACACCTAGAAAAAAAAAAAAGAAAAATTAGAAATATTAAGAGACTTTTCACATCTGTTTGGCATGATCATAAATCTAGTTATATTAATATTTAAGAAATAGTATAATCGATTGCAGTTAAATCATATAAGTTGTCAAAACACTGAACTGTTCAACATCAAATCTATGTAAAATTGATTGGTTAATTGCATATGCAAATCACATCAATTTCAGTTAGTTGCATAAGAATTTTTCCAAATTGGCAAAATGTATCCTAAAACTGATAATTTATTTGATTTGATATGAACAGTCATTGTGAAAGCTCCCGTTTCATGCCAAGTTAAAATGACAGTAGTTTCTAAACTCATATCAAAAAGAGTCAAGTATATTCAAATTATTCTTACTATTTAAATGAATTAAAGACTATCAAAGTTCAGATTCCAGAGTATTTTTATCTTATTTATTATTGAGTAATGAAATTCTTTAATAAATAAATTTTCATTGGTGATAAAATTATTTGTAAAAAGTTTTGAATCAAGTGGTAAATGGATGCTATTGTTTGTGTTTTCATTACTGACTACATTAGCCAGTGATTGACCCAATTAAATTTTTCTTAACCTGCAAGTTCCTTGTGGTTATTATCGAGTAAATCGACGTGTGTGAACGTTTGGCTAAGCTTGAGTAATTGAAGAATATCAAAAGGAATTGAAAAACCTCATACGAGATAAATCATTTGATTGTTTCGCTGATACATATAGAAAAAAATAGCTTTGACTGGGTGGAACTGGGTAAATTATGTGTACACAAAACGTACCATAAGTAAAAAAAAAAAAAAAAAAAATTTTATTTTTGTTTTATTATATAATCCACACAAGGTGGCGAATTGGTAGAGTCGTTAGCATGTCAGACAGAATGCCTTACAGTATTTGTTCTGGCTCACTGTGCTCCGAGTTCAAATCCCACTGAGGTCAACTAAGAGAGTAGTAACTCTGAATAAGAATGGATATAGGGTAGAGGGGACTCTTTAGTCCTGTCACATGAGAAACTTCTTTTGTGCTTGTGGCACAATAAAATGCACCTAAACCACACTAAGACATACGCAACACTGAAGTTGGCCAGTTTTCTTTATTGCTGTGTGTGCAAGATAACACAGACTGTGACGACCCATTCAACCCATGTCAGCATGGGAAAACAGATGTAAAATGATGATCATGAACCAAGAAAAAAATTGTAACAAAGAATAACTTGTATATAGTCAGTTATATGCATTCTCAGTTGAAGCAATATCTGGTTGATCCTAATAATGAATAAACATAACTAGTATACTGTTTAGTGAGTCTGCTGTTGTATGGACCTGTAAGTAGATCTAGTGCTTCTTGGAGGTATGAGTGACAGAAAGCTTCAGGTGCCAGGTATTACTTCTGTCCCGAGATCTGATGCATGCGCCACTAGTGACATCAATGGAGATAAGCATGAAATGATTTAAAAACTAATTCCAATTATATAAAAATTTTATAAATACACACCAAAAAAACCCCCCACAAAACTTTAACACATAATAAATATGTAAAGGAAACGAAAGTTATACCTAAAAAGTCATCAGCAGAAAATGTGTCATTGTCCCAAACTTGTAGCAAGAAATTAGGTGCAATATTTAACTCAGTTTCATCCAAACTCCAAAAATGTTCCTAAAAGAATAATTTAAAAGAAAAGAATGTGATTACAAGAGTGTATAACAATGAGTATAAAACGGTAACAGGTAATAATTCTCATAGATACAAATTCTTGTCCCTTACAGGATATAAAATTAGCTAAAGTGGCATCAAAATACCAAAATTTAAATCTGAAATGACCTGATCCAAAGGAGTATCAAGATAAACTAAGAAATGAAATTAGAGAGCAGATATGGGGTTGTATTAAAAACAGATTTAAATCTGGTGCTTACAGAATAAGTGCTTTAATTTTAAAATTTCAGATAGTGTGTTAGTGTGTATATAAGTAGATACTAGCTATAGATGATGTACTATAGTAGAAATGAGATAAATGTTCAGGGCAATTTAATTCTCTCTTGTTACACAATTGAAGATGTAAACTCATCTGCAGCAATAGTATTAGAGTTTGATCAATTGGATGTACAATGAGTGAAACAGCATGACTAAGCATTAGAGGCATTTGTAGCTGCATGGTACAGATGAACATGTATATTAAGTTATAATACGATTTCAATGGAGACTAGTAAACACAAGTGGATGTTGTGAGATCAAAGATAAAAGGTGGGTATAGGTGATTGGATACATTTAGAAGATAGATAAGATCTTAATATGACAAGGATGAATCAATAGAACTGTTGTATGAATCAGTGATAGTTAATGTCATAATAAATACCTTTTTTTTTACAATCATATGCTGCTCAGCTGGTAAGTATTCAAATGGAAACACAAACCTCCAGTTAAAGTTGCCTTCTCCATTCAGAGACCTAAACAGAAGAGAGAAAGCTTTACAAAAAAATATAATCATAAAACAGCTTAATCCTTTTGTTACCATATTTCTAATGAAATGCACTACCTGTGATTTTCAGTTAACTTTGAAAATAATTAAGAATTTGGAGGGATTTAGTAAAATAACTTTCTCGCTAATTAGTTGGTGTTTGGAACATAACAAAAAGTTCTTACATAAAATTATAATGGAAGGTTTAAATTTAAATATGAACAATTTTTAAAACAATGGTTTTTTATCATAAAATCAATATTTGTCCACTTAAAATGAACTTAACACATTGCTGTTTTCATGCTAAATCTACTATATTTCTAGTGGTGAACATGTAAGTAACTTGTTATATCATTTTAGTTTAATCACAAACAATTCTTGCTAATTTCCAACTTTTATACATTTACTTCTAGTCTAATAGCATTTAACTAACTGAATCGATTTCCTTAGTTTCCCTAAGAATTGTTTCTCATATATTTTTGTGGTACATGATGCTTGATGCATTTAGTTTTAAGCTTCTAGAACACTGATATGTTTTCCTAACTCATTACTAAACTGCTGCCTAAACAGTTTTTACTATATGTACAACTTTATGTTTGTTGTCATGTTAGTGACATTGTTATCAATCACCTTCATGCATCCCTGATTTTATACAACTAATTCATGTTCTGTTTTTGTATAAACATACTCAAGTTATTGGTTGGAGCATATATGTTGGTCAGTTTAGAGATTAAATTTGCATTAATATTCTTAATACAATAGAGTATTAGTCAATATTTTCCTTGTTATGGTACATTAATCTCATTATCTACTTGTTTGTATTCTAGAAATATTTACTACACAGACAATCTTTATAACTCACTGTCTTTCTAATGCCATCATACCTAAAGTACTCAAATACCTCCTAGACAAAATTTTGAACTTATTAGATAATTTACAGACTCAAGACAATTCATCACTATTTTAACATTTTATTTATGATGACATGGGTTGGACATAGTACTGAGACATAAAAAAAAAACTGTCTATTTCTAATATGAATGACAGCAAGACCCAATATTCTCAGGTTTGAATAACAACTTCCTATGTCTTTCTTGGTTTGCATCTACCCCAGTTACTTCTAATTTTAAGCATCTTCCTCTCCAGTATTTATCCTCCATGCCAAAATGTTAAAAATACAATGGAAGCTATTCTGTTCTTACATAAAACAATACTAAGAGTCCTAGTCAATTAATAAAAGATGTTTGGTTCAAATCTTGTTGTGAAGACCAACTTCACTCTTAGCAGCAAAATTCAAAAGATATCTTTTCCTCTTAAAGATACTTTTTAGAATATTTGTTTCTTACATAGGTAAAAAGTCAATTTTATTTACAGAAGGGTTACAGCAGATAGATATATTTGAATTGAGAACTTGGAAGAAACTAAATACCACAAGAGATTTTATATAGTATTCTAACAAATTAACCACCATAGATACACTTTAGAGTATTAAGAAAGGAAATTAACATTTTTGATTACCTGTAGTGTACATCCGTTTCTTGCTTCTCATTAATACCATCCATCCATCCGACAACATAGATATCACTCATCTTTTCACCAGTGATTGATTCTTCATCAAGCACAACATCAACAGTATTCCAAATGATGCAACGCAATACATACCTAACAACAGAACAGAAATCACAGTTAAATAAGCTTAGTTGCAGTTATAATTACATCATTAAATTCAGGGTTAGCAATACATCACATTAATTAATAATTTTATCTAATCAAGCATGTAACTATGTATATTCAATATGTAAAATATGCTTAAAAGTAACTTTGAATCAAAGAACTCACATTTTATGAGACATGTTCAGAGAAAATGAAAAAAAAAAAAAAAATCAACATCATAATTTTTACATCCACTTTTTTTTCTATACTAGTATGGGTTGAACGAGATTTTTTATATGAGCAGTATTCTACAGCCAGATGCCCTTCCTGTTGTCAACCCATTACTTATAAGGTAGTTTTTTTCCTCAGAATGTGAACAAAGTGCACCAGCAGCTCATGCATTGTCAACAATGAAGACTTCATCATTTTACGTCTGCTTTCCATGCTGGCATGGGTTGGATGGGTTATTTTGGCCCGTGTCAATTCCTGTTGGAGTCACCATTCCACTCACCAGGCATTGGTCGGCCAGAGGCTATAGTAGAAGACATTTGCACAAGGTGCCATGCAGTGGGTGGGATACAACCCAGAACCTCATGGTTACAAAGTGAACTTAACCACACAGCCATGCCTCAACAATGCTTAGAAACTAAATTAGTTCCATTTTTAGAAATCTTTGCATTCTTTTTCTACTTATAAAACCACTGAAACCAAATCTATTAATAAAACCTTCAACAGTTTCAAAATTGAATTCTATACACAAATCATCATCATCGCTTTTTACGTCCGTTTTTCCATGCTAGCATGGGTTGGATGGAGATTTTCTTGAAGATTTTCTTGAGGCAGCATTTTATGGTCGGATGCTCTTCCTGTCACCAACCATACTGATTAAGTATGGGAATTACAACACTGAGTCACTGAACGGCCAGGCATCTGGATATTAGGAATATAAACACATGTTCACTACTCGGTTTCAGTGGACACACACACACACACGACGGGCTTCTACAGTTTCCGTCTACCAAATCCACTCAAGGCATTGGTTGGCCCGAGGCTATAGTAGAAGATGCTTACCCAAGGTGCCATGCAGTGAGACTGAACCCGAAACCACGTGGTTGCGAAGCGAACTCCTTAACCACACAGCCATGCCTGCGCCTATTCTTTGTAATAACTGTTTACACTTTCATTCAGTAATGCTGTTTACTCCATTCAATATTAAATTCTAGCTTCGTTCTACATTACCTGGTATCGCCGATACAATTACAAATGACATTAATTTCTTCCCGAAAATAGCTTATAATTTGGGACTAGCTGATTAAGTAACTTTGTATTGGTTGTGTATAAAGTTGAGTAGTGATAACTTACTTGAGGGGCTGTCGTGCCACGATATTGAAAGGATCTCCAGGAGGGCCCAAGCTTTCAGGAAACAAATCCACCCACATCTGAAGTTGTCCCTAAATAAACAAATACATTCAATTATTCCACAAATACTTCTAAATTGTCAAAAATCAAATTAAAAAAAAAATTAACATGAAGAGAAATATTAATTATAATTCTGTGTAAGTTTGCTGATTAGGTAGATATTTTACATAAATCAAGAGTAATGTAATAAATGAACCAGCCCAGATATGGAAATAAGAAGTTTATTACAAATAATATAATTTTAAGATTAATACTGAAAACTATATTATTAATTAAAAAAAACAAAAAACTAACCTGTTCAATACCAGGTTGCAAAGGGTTATACAAAGATCTGGTTTCAATATGTTCCTTTATTAAAGGAAATTTGTTCAGGACATGCAAAGCTAAGCGTTCCTGTGGTGGACCCAAGTTAGCATCCAAAACTACAGCAGGCTCTAAAAGTAAAAATAATAAAAAAAAATAAATAAATAAAACATTTAATATAAATATAATATGAGGTCCACCTAGCCCATCTTCAATGTGGCCACTACCAGAACCTACAGGAATAGACCAAACCAATGAGGGAGCTTCTATGTGGTCCCTTGATCTGCTGGCAATAGCAGCCAAATCTTCCTCAAACCACACCCTATCAACTTACAAAAGGAAGGATAATGTTATCCTTGATATATATAAAAAAACGTGATGATCATGGCTAGAATGCCCTTGATCATAGGGCTTCTCAATCAGGGCTAACCCAGAGCTAAACAACAACACTGGACAACATGTCCAAACTGTCACTCAGTACTTCATACAATAAACCACTGCATGTTTAAGTGTGGTCCTCAACTAGAGAGAAGCACAGTATATATATATGGAATACACTGGATTTGTTGGACAAACAATCTATATGGTATAGATCTCATCAATTAAGTCTGACCAGTGGTACACTACATTGCTGAAACAAATAACACTCCCACTTACAAAAAGTTAAGTTAAAGTCTTCCTCGAACCTATAAGCCCATTAGGCTGGGGCTTATTCCGGTTTCCATGGCATTAAGCGACAGAGTGCAAAACTTACCCCTGAACTGGACACCAGTCCATTGCAGATTTAACCCTCAGGTACTGCTGGTACTCATTTTCAACGTGAAATAAAGTGCCTTGCTCAAGGACACAACATGCCACCCAATCTGGAAATCGAACCCACGACCTTATGATCGTGCACCTAACCACTATGCCACGTGCCTCCACTACTTACAAAAATAAAAAAAGAAAATGTATTTCCCAGAAAAAAAAGTTGTTCATTTATGATAACAATACTAATTATCACTACCAGTAATCTCTACTACTCATATTGATGATATGAGCTGAACAAATATTTGAATTGTCAAAGCTTTTGCTTTTTGTTCCTTTTCTGTTTACTGCTAGATGCTACCTTCAGAATCACTACAACGGCCTCATTGTACTAAGTATGATAATTGTTTCTAATTTAGGCACAAGGCCAACAATTGCCCAGTACTTGACTGGTACTAAGTATGATAATGGATGCCTTTCAATGGGAACTTTGATATAAGGAATTAACACATTTCTGTTCACTTGATAATTATCAAACCAAATGGAGTTCCATTCTTTCAATTTCCTTGACTAAGCTGGTTAGTCAAAGGGTAGAAGTTCTGCTTAAAATTTAAAAAAAAAATAAAACATGTACCAAATACATTTGTTTTAGGGCAGCAGAAATGACAAAAACTACCGGTTTTAGGACAACAAAGTTTAATATCTCTTTGTCCAGCTGACATTAAACTTTCATAAAAGAAAAATTTATTTAGTGAGTTCAATCTCTTATAAAAAATATCTTTGATTTTATTCCTTAATATATCTCAGTGACCTCAGTCAAATCTATTATACATGCTTTAGGTCTTCAATCCTCTTTAAGAAATTAGTTTTGCATGTTTCACAATCCTTTAAATTTTAGTTACATTAAGCATGGTTTCACACTTAGATTATGCTTTCATAGATTTTAGATAAATTCATTATGTTCAAGTCTATAGAGCTATTACTAATTTTGGTTCTTACAGTGTTAAGCAGATTAGCAAAGTCTTCTTTGAGACAAGGCACTAGCCTTGTGGGTAATTTTCCCCAATGTTCCTCAAACTACTCCCAACAGTTAGGTAAACTGAGCTACACAGAATGAAGTATCCTACCTAAAAACAAATTGAAGTGCTTGCAGTAGATTTGAACTCAGGACTAATGGAATTGCAGTCAAACACATTATTTCCTAAGTCATTTTGCCTCCACAGTTTGTGTTGTATAACAGCATTCTAAAACATCATTAACAAAATTAAGTGATACAATGTGTATTACATACATGTTAATTAGTTTTCTTCATACAATGATTTATTTACAGAAATAGGTTATTTTCAGTTTCTGTGAGGGCAAAATGGGTAAGAGACATCTCTCTATCTCTTTTGGATTAAAGTAGAAGTCCTATTGCAAATACATTACACAAAGATTATTGGCACAAAATTCCAGCTCAAAGTTGTGTTACATCAGACTGTCAGACATGCAACCAGTTAGATACCTAACACTGAATTCCATGCTTTCCAGCCCATCTGGTCTAGTCTATATTTTATTAGTCCAGAGGATGAAAGGTTAAGTTGACCTAAACAAGACTTGAATCACAGAACCATAGACATTAAACTTATTGCTGGAAAATCTGTTTTGGTGAAGTACACCAACTTACTCATTTAATAACACATATATTTTTATAGATGAGGTTGGAAAGTAAGAGAGTAGCAGAAATACACACCATAATCAGTCAAATTATAAACCACATTGCCAACTTTCACAGAGTTACTGCCATAAAACATTGGTCCATTGAGAGTGTTGCGCTCACAGTAAGAAGTTAACAAATCTTTAGGGAGAACACTATCTCTCCATTTATTCACACCTGCACTGTAAAATAGAATCAGAAAGCTTACTTTTATTCAAGAAAATAACAGCAATAGTGTTTTAAAAATACATCATTTTACCATTAATGTGTGTGTATGAGACAATATTGTGTGTGTATGCAGGTCAATGCCTATGTATCTGCAGAATAACAAGGTGTATATCTGTATATATAATCATCATTTAACGTCCGCTTTCCATGCTGGCATGGGTTAGACGAGTGATTTTGGCCCGCATCGATTGTGAATGGAGTCACCACTCTCCTAGACGGGTCGGGGGACCACGCCTCACA
>JAYRBU010001325.1:20555489-20567464 GCA_036023795.1 Vulcanoctopus hydrothermalis
TGTATATATGTATATGTATATATATGTGTATGTATATGTATATATGTATATATATATATATGTATATATGACGCGAGTAATTGAAACTGACAAACCCTCTGTAGGGTTTGACTGAATCCAGTCATTTTAAGATATTGAAGTCTCTAGTCTGGCATTATAACAGAGACTAGTTGCAAGAGAATCAGTAAAATAAAAATGCGTCGGTCACTTTCATCATAATTAATGGTGCAAGTGAATCAAAAGTAAAAGCCTACAACATAGGCGAGTGCAGCAGCAATAACAGCAACTAAGAGTGTCTGCTGACGGGCAGAGCAGAAATCAATTTAGTTAAGTGGGTCTAACATAATGTATTTTTGTGTATATTACTTCAATATCAAGGCTAAAAATCCTCACGTTCGCCAACACGTGACGCCCCTGACAGTGATCTCCCCTGCTTTTGTTTACTGCTATTTTTGGCGACCAACTTTGTTCACACACAAATACTCTCACAACTACCTCTATCTACGCCTCTGAATATATCACGAGTACCGAGTCATTTCTCCAACGCAATCAATTCATCTTCGCTTCCCTTCTTCCACTTTATCTAACCACTGCCCACATTTCTTTGTGTCTGCTTTCTTCCTTTTTAATCTTATGTAAAATTATTTCTCAATTTACTAATCCATTCAATATATTTCAATACAATTAAATTGCGTGTAAGATATTACTTGATTTCTGAATTTTCAGCTCCGTATTATTTGAGAGAGAGGGAAAAAAAGATTTCGTTATAGGATGTCATTATTATTCTAAGGCGGCGAATTGGCAGAGTCGTTAGCGTGTCAGACAGAATGCCAGTTCAAATCCCGCTGAGGTCAACTTTGCCTTTCATCCTTCCGGGGTCGATAAAATAAAGTACCAGTCAAGTACTGGGGATCGTTGGCCTTGTGCCTAAATTAGAAACAATTATTATTCTATGGTTGTACTAACGAACTCAAATCTTTTAGAATTCTGGGGTATCATGAAGACTCAAACTTCCATAGCTATGCTTATAAAATTCATTGTAATGCAAATAATGAAAATGTAGTAAAAAAAATAAGAATTCATGATCGTCTTGTCTTTACCGAAATGCATTAACCAACTGAAATACGTGATGGCATTTTAGCGAGATTGTAGGTTTGTTTTCTAGGATATTTTACTAATTTATGACTATCCTTACGTAGGCGGTATTTTAATTCTCAATAAATAAATAAATAGGCTGTGGCCAAAATGGAGACTTTTAAGGGGATATGATTGTTTAATTTAATTTTTCTTCTTCGTATTCAACGGGATTAACTCTAGTTGTTTCATATGAAAACTGAAAATAGCCCTTCAGATTTTGGCACCAAACCTAAAACCGTGTAGGGAACCAAGTGTGTACCAAGATGAATAAAAGTATACTATTATTCATTTGAAAAACTAATAATTACAAAAGTAAATAGACAATAACAATAAAATTATTATTGATTTTGAAATTAATAATTTAATATTTTTTTCTTTCTATTTATCTGTATAAAAAGAGGGGAGTTATGTGTATGTCCTCGCCAAGAATTGGATGAGTACAAGGAATTAGAGTGAGACGAGAAGCAACCTCTTTGCTGATAATTTCGTTATTCGAACGTATTCAAGCTGCGCTAGTTTATGTTTGATATCAAGAACTAAAAGACTATCGATAAACAGTCTTTAAAAATGAATGACTGTAGAAGTATACACAAAATTATTCCTCGGACATTTCATCGTTATATTGATCGATTCGACACACACTGAGACAGTTAGTTATCTAATCCCAAAACATTATTTATGGGATTAAAAAAAGTTTTGCATAAAACAGAAAGCTACTTTGTTTAGCGCTACTGCAAAATGTTTAAATTGCAACTATTAGGAGAAATTGTGGATAAACATAATTGTAAAATAAAATAGTAGCAGCAATAAGTTAAATTTTGACAATGTCAGTTAGGAGTGAGAGAGAGAAATTCAGTTATGTTGTCAAACTGGGGAACTTACTCCCTGATTAATATTTAGCAATGTCAGATCGCTTAAATGGTAACAAAGTTAGCTATGCTTTCGTTTCTATTATTCTCGGTTAGATACTTTGTACGATGAAAATCATGATTTGAGCTTACTGAAATTTGGTATAGATGTTAAAGGTCTGTTGATCTGCCGAAACTGTTATGTCGGTCGAACACGTGATGTTTTCTGACACGTGAACACAAATTGTGTGTTACAGCAGTTCTGATTGTAGGTCACATGATTTCTCAAGCTAGCGCTAAGGGGCAGTAATTCATTTTGCTTATCTGAATTTCTTTCGACTGTTGCTAAAGATTTAACGACTGCTAGCCGCTCTCACATACGATTTTCCCATGTTGACTAATAAAAAATTTGATTAGTCGTCTTTCATATATACTTGTGCCTATTATGCACACTTTTACATACACGTGTGCGTAGAACTCCCACGCGTGTATAGTTTAGTTTTATATGCAATGCAGCTGGCTATCAAAAGGCCATTAATCGCTGGATTTTTTAATAAAAAATTAAATTTTAATCATAAACCAATTTCAGTCGCAGCTTTTGCTTGAATTCAATTTTTAATTTCCCTAAATTGATTTTCAACATTATCTTCTCAAATTTAATTCGTTAAATATCTGTAAATATCCATTTGATTTCTAATATTTTTCCTTTGTCCATATAATTGAGAAATGAGGGCAGAAACAACAGAGCACTACTCTCAATGTTTTTCAAATCACTATATTCTGAGTTCGAATCATGGCAAGGTCAACTCTGACTTTCATTCTTTCAAAGTCGATGAAATAAGTGCCGACATAATATTAAAATGTTACCAATTCATTTATAGATATTTCAGTTCCTGTATGTTTTTCTTTTAAGAAAAGTTACATCAAGATAGAATTTTTGTGTCATCTATTTAAACAGAGAATTATATCTTTCATCTTACTATAGGTGTTTAGATAATTATCTATTCAATTTCACAAAAATTTATTTATACGTGTTTGACAACTTCCAAACCAGTCTTTGTGATATACAATTTATTTTAGAACGCACTTGGTTGTAGGAAAAAGAAAATACAGTCGCGTGATTTATAAATAAAATAACTCGATTGCATCGTCCTATGTAACCTATATTTTATTTGTAATGGTTAGGCTGACTTCAGTTCAGTTAATTGTATTGCATAAGAAAGTTCATTGTGCATATATTAGGACGGTGGATTGGCAGAATCTTTAGTGTCAGACAAATGCCTTACAGTATTTGTTCCAGTTCTTTTATGTCTGTTCAAATCCCACCATCGTTAACTTTGCCTTTCATCCTTCCTGGATCAATAAAATAAAGTACTAGTCAAGTACTGGGGTTGATTTAATTGACTGCTGATCTGTTCCAACATGCAATGTGCTAGCATGACACAGTAGAACCCAAATCTCTGCATAACTGCATGCCCCCGACGATAGGTGAGATGACACACTGGTTGGAGTACAATGCTGTCACATCAATATTATATATCTGTAACATCTTATATTACTGCCAACACAACACACACATGCTCACATCCTATCATTCACTCACACATGCACACACTCTTTCTAAATGCTGACCATATGCCAAAGGGAGCTTGGAGTTGTTTCGCTCATGCTCTTTCCAAACTTTTTTTAAAGTTTACCTGTCTAATGACATAACTGATTGGCAAAGATTGTTCCTATTCCAACGTGTCACTTTCCACGTGCTTGACAAAGAAACCGGTTCGCTCACTTCCTCCCTGAAATGACAATTTGAGTCATTTGAAACCTCACCAACTATTCCATATCTCAAGTTGGGAGCAAATACTAAATCCTCTGGCTGCAAATATCAGTCAGTGTCCAAACCTCAAGAAAGCCATCAATTCCAAATTCAGTGAAAATGACATCAAAGGGGCAGTCTGTATTCTTTCTTCTCATTCCACCCTTGCTCGGTATAATGCTGAGTCTCTCAAACAATTGAGAGGAAATCATCCATCTGCCCCTCTGGATGATTGTTTACACTGGCCCAAACCACTGGGTTACCTAAGACCAGTTTTTACCTCAAATAGTGTCAGAAAAGTGTTTACATCCTTTCCTATGGGGTCTGATTCTGGAATTGATGGTCTTCGTTCCCAACATCTTAAAGACAGCATCTTCCTGTCAGTCTGAAGTGCTAGCCTCAAGCTCTTAGAATATATCACACAGTTCGTGAACACATTTTCTTCTGAGAGTATCTTCCCCTACATACATCCCTCGTTCTTTGGAGCTAACCTGTTCGGTCTCCTTAAGCTTAATGGTGATTTCCATCCCATAGCAGTTAGGTGCACTTTGAGACACCTCACCTCAAAAGTGTACTTGTAATCGGTCTCCTACCACCTCGCTTCAGAATGTGCACCTGTTAAGCTCGGTGTTGGTACTAAACTGGGGTGTGAAGCAGCTGTTCGTGCCACGAGGATATTTGTGAGCACTCCCTCTGAGTAGTTCTCAAACTGGACTAAAAAAACGCCTTCTATTCATTCAGGCGCAATGTCATCCTCAGCTCCGTGAGAGAGAAGTTTCCAGAGATCTACCACTTTGCTTAGCAGGCTCATTTGGGAGCCTTTTTATCTCAGCTTTAATGACCAGTGCATTTTTTTGCCTCGGGAATTCAGCAGGGTGACCCCTTTGTTCCTGCACCGTTTGCACTGAGCATCAGTGATATTGCTATGTTGGGGTCTGTCTTGGATTTGAACTTCTGGTACCTTTGTGACTAGGGTCTCCTTCCCAGATAGGGTCCTTGCTACAGCAAAGTTGATGATTGAGGAACTTGGTCATAGGGGTATTCAAGTTAATGGATACAAATGGGAATTTTAGTTACTTAATCATCCACCTTCGCAACATCAGAAGACTATGTTGAATTTTCCCCTCCATTGTGGCCCCTCCCTCATCAGCATAGTGCTCCTTTGGAGCTCCAATTTCCAATCTTGCTTTCAAACCCACCTTTCTCTCTAAGATGTCAAACCTTAAACAATTACTTAAAAACATCGATGTAATTGAGCCTCGTCAAGGTTTTATATTCGTAAGAACTATTTATCAATCCCTAAGTTAGTTTACATTCTGAGGGCTCGTCTCTCATTTAGATCCTCGCTGATCTTGCAATTTTTTAATGATCTAATTTATGAGAAACTCAAATGTTTGGTCAATGTTAAACTTGCTTTGGATTCTCTTGACCAGGCTGCATTGCCCAAATGATTCAGAGGTCTTGGTTTACGTAAATGCTCTTCTCTATCTCTCCTCTACTTTATTTCTTCCATTCATGCTTGCTCCTCTTTGATGGACAGCATCCTCCCCTTTTCAACATGAGCTAGATACTGGGCTCTGGACCACCAAGTTATGATTTCACATCACAATACAGGCATTAGATTGGTTCCCTTGCTATTTGCCTAAGACTTCAGTTCTAATTAACACTATAATTATATATACATTACTAATGACTTGAATGTTGTTGGCTATACATAAAGCAATAATAGTATAGATCTAATCCTTTTTACCACTGAGAAAAAGAGTTCGTCAAGTGGCTGAAGAGTGATGAGTTCATATATTGTGCCCTGTGTAAGGTATTCAATATACCCTGGCACACTTAGCAGTAGAGCAGAAAGACAATGCATTGATGATTGGTACCAAACAACTGGTAACTGACAAGTAGTTTTGTAGTCTACAATGCTAACCTTTGAAATGTGATGCATATGGAAGACTGCTAAGGTTATGTATGTACCTCACAGTTCTGATTTCAAATGCAACCAAGGTGTGACAATTTTGTTGGCATCATGTTAATCCATTCCATCTCTTTTTCAAGAAAGACCTTATTTTCATAAAACAAAATAGATGTTTATTATATATAAGCAATAAAAGCTTTAAATCATTGCACTACACCTTTATATGATATGATAAGTTTGTGCTATATAAAGTATTTATTTTATGATGATTAGGTGGTTAAAAACCGTAATTCAAACCCTACTTCTTGCATTGCATTGTTGGTCTCGGCATGGTATATTAATCCCCTACACACATGCACACACACACACACACACACACCATCGATCTCAGTCGTCTAAACTGTTCGTATTAGAAGATTGTCTTTAATCTGCTTCCCTCCTTTTGCTTTTAGTCATTTAATACATTAATTCTAAAATGACTATGACATTTAGATTATTTCAACTAAATGTATATTTCTTAGAAAGATGCTACAATGACTTCTAAAGTAGTGACCTTTTAACTTCATCCATGACACACAGTCGGGAATAGAGATGAAATTTTCTCATCTTTTCCCTGGGTAGGCAGCTAGTCAATTGCCGGTTAACTTTGCAGAAAACAGGCAAATAATGTAAAGTGCCTTTCCTAATGATACTATACATCATCTATTGCAGAATACAGATGTCTGATTCTATGTGACAAAGATTATTTGTACATTCATTGGCTTGTTTTAAAACAGGAACTAAATGATTAAAAAAGTTTATTTTTCACAAAGAAATTTAACAGATATCTTGCAATTTGATTAATAACATTTTTTTAAATTTTCCTTTTATATTTCCTATTGATACAATTTTAAATAGTTCTACTTTTGTCATGAAATAAACTTTACATTAGAAATTCAGATGAATATTTAGTTCTCATAGCTTGTATTGGTTTCCGAAGTAGATTTTAAGGTAAGACTGTTCATTTGCTGAAACTGCATCTATTTAGCCATTATGTTTCTCTTTCGTCATATCAAATACGATCGATATCAAATATGATGAACTACTTTTGTGAGTTCATCTGTATAAATATGTGTGTATATATAAGGTTGTAGTGCTGGTGAATTAAATAATATAATTAGATGGGGAGTGGGATTGGATGGAATTAAACAGATGAGTATTTAGACAAGATACATTTGACATTTTGAAAATAGAAGAGTCAAAAGTATTAAAAATAAAAATAGAAGAATCAAAAGTATTAAAAGTAAAAAAGAAGAGTCAAAAGTGTTAAAAATAAAAACGTTTGTGTCTAGTTGTGAAAACTTGTTTGAGAAAGATGAAAACTGGTAGAATTAGCTAAAAGAATTGTTTTCTTGTTATGCGTGGTGCATAATTTTCCTCCTGGTATTTATGCATTTATGATGAAGTTCTGAATAACGATTTTTTTTAAATTTAACTTGAGATGTTAATTGTGTTGATAGAGCTGGGAAGGGAGAACGCAATGGGAGAGAGAGAATAAAGTGGTGGGTACTAAGACAGTATTTGAAATATAAATAGATCTACATAGACAAGCTCAAAATTACACATAATTCCACAGAAACAAGCTTAGTTACTAATTATAAACATGGGCTGCAATTTACCACTGCATATTGTTTGTCTCTTGACTTGATTTTCACAAACACATTGTTACGAGCCCAAGTTTCACTGACTCTTCTGAAAGATAGTGATAATAAAGTCTTTCTTTTAATGTTTCCGAAGAAGAAAGAAAAGGAGAGGGAGGTGTCATGTGTGAAAAAAGAACGTGACAATAGTTCACTTCTGTGTAGTGGCTATATCATTTTAAACATTGTGTTATCATTTGTAGTTCAATATACAAACAGGTCAAGCTTATTTGTGACAATCGATTGAATTTTTAAGCAAATTTAAACTTTGACTTATCCTCTTCGTTAACTATGTCTGTACAAGAACAATCAACTTCCTATAATGAAACAGAATGTCTAATTTGTTTTCTTTTCTATTTTTGATAAATAAAAATCAATCTATTTATTGCAAAAATATAAGAAAGGAGGGTCTTATTTAACTTTAAATATACAAGGACTAAAAAAAACATTGAAAACAGAAAAGGAAAAAGAAAAATAAACAGCAAATATTAAAAAGAAAGGAAACATTAATATTTATTCATTGTTAGTTTACTTAAATGTTTGTTTTGTATCTCTTCTGTAAACTTGCTATTTGCAGACATGAGCGGTTGTATTGGTATCTTTCAGTCTGATAAATTGTATAAACAAAGAACAAACTAATATCAATAAGATAAACGTGATTTACATGGTCATGCAACCTTGGTTCGAATTAATCGAAAACATGAATGTCACACAATCTCATTCCCCCTCCCTCTTCTATAAATCCAAGACCTTGCCACTTGTCAAATAGCAAATGTCCATTGGCATTTGGTTTGTTTGTGTCAGAATTGGGAAACAGTTTTTTTTTAATTATTTACCTTAACCTATTTGGTACCAACCCGCTTGAAACTGCCCCTGTTTCTATGATTTTAAAAAAACATTTGTTTTAAAGTGTTCATATTTAAATTTAAACCTTCCATTATAATTTTATGTGAGAACTTTTTGTTAAGTTATGTTCTAAACACTAACTTAATAACCATAAAGTTAGTTATTTTACTAAATCCCTCCAAATTCTCGATTATTTTCAAAATGAATTGAAAATTATAGGCAGTGTAATTCATTAAAAATATGGTAATGAAAGGGTTAAATAACTCTACATTTCACACGTACTTACCTGTAATTAGAGCAGTTTTGAGACAAAAATTCTGTAATAGTTTTATTGGAGAAACTTTTATTAAGTTATGTCTCAAACACCACTTTAATAAATAAAAAAGTTATAGGTTGTTTTACCAAACCAATCTAAATCCATGATTATTTTAGAATTTAATTGAAAGACAGTGATAGGAAGGAAATATAGTAATGAAATGGTTAAACTTTATTTACCGGCAGGCTTTTCATCAATTGGCCCATCAAACTGAGGAATAATTTCTTCATCGGATTCAATATCCAAAATTTCATCACTAACCATTTCTTCATCCAATGACTGAGAAAAATCTAATTTCACATAATTGCTGTAAAGACGAAGACAAAATTAATAGATCAATAGTTTAGAACATTCAACAAAGAGGAGAAAATAATCCTTCAATGCATTAGCAAGTGTTATTGTCATGAATTTTATAATAGATAACCTGGTACATTGCCACGAGGGCAGCTGACTTCTGATGCTTGAAGAGGGACCGATATTCACATAAAATATTACAAATTCTCTCTAAAATAATGGTGTGATGGTAACTTGGTCACTAAATGAGGCCAGAAATCCAGTAGGTATAACTACTTCCTACACATAGGCCATGAACCCTGAGGTTTTTAAAGGTAGGGGAAATGGTTAAGTGTTGATTATTACTATCTTATCAAGAGTAACTTTACAAATGTAGTGGTAGATAAAAGATTTATATTGATACATTCACACACACATGCTGAATTAAATAAGAGAGATGTGTGCAGAAACAGATCCAAGCCAATACTAATAAAGATTCAGATTACATTCTTTTATTTTTTTACTTGCTTCAGACATTGGACAGCGGCCATGCCGAGGCACTGCCATGGAGGGTTTTAGTCAATCAAATCGACCCCAGTACATATTTTTTAAATCTGGTACTTATTCAATCGGTCTCTTAGCCGAACCGCTAGGTTACAGGAGATAAACAAACACAAACACACATATATATATATACATATATATACGATGGGCTTCTACAGTTTCCGTCCACCAAATTCACTCACAAGGCATTGGTCGGCCCGAGGCGATAGTAGAAGACACTTGCCGAAGGTGCCACGCAGTGGGATTGAACCCAAAACCACATGGTTGCGAAGCGAACTCCTTAACCACACGGCCATGTCTGCGTCTGCGGAAACTGTTTTATTTTAATTTTTGTTCCCTATTAGATAAGTCAGGAGGAAGGGCAGCACCCATAACTTCATTGCATGGCCTTCAAGATTGACGGAGTGAAAGGGGAAGAAGAAACCACCACAACAGACAAGTTATCTAACCTCACACCAGAGACCTTGTCTGAATGCTAGCAACAGAGTCAAAAAAGGTCAAATAGTCCCAGAACTCCTGACAGAGTCGTAGGGGTACCATTGTGACCCATGGCGTGTCTAGGGTAACCTTTAAACCTGGCGGAGCCCATCCCTCTCCA
This sequence comes from Vulcanoctopus hydrothermalis, assembly GCA_036023795.1. Lineage (NCBI taxonomy): Eukaryota > Metazoa > Mollusca > Cephalopoda > Octopoda > Octopodidae > Vulcanoctopus > Vulcanoctopus hydrothermalis. The sequence goes on from JAYRBU010001325.1 coordinate 20,565,479, forward strand.
GGTAGTAATACTCATTTTTGTCAACTGGATGGACTGGAGTAACGTGGAATAAAAAAAACTTTGCCCAAGGACACAAGCCTCTCTACTGGGAATTGAACCCACAACCATATGTTTGTAAGTCCAGTAGCCTTACCACTAGGCCACATGCCTCCACATTGCAACAGAGTGGATTCCGCTAAAGGCACCAAAGGGCCAGGTGGTGGTGTTAAACTGGGAGACAGATTAGGTCTAAAATAAATGTGATTTAATGGCATCAAATGTTGTTAGCAAGAACAAAGCCAGTTTATATGAAGTTGTAATAAGAACTGTTTAAAAAAGAACTGGATAAGTATTATAAGATGTTTGTGGACACAATAATCTGATAGTATTTGAACATAATTACTTAAGTTAGAGGCAAAAAGGACTCGGACAATTTTGAAAGTCTACCAAATACATCTTTCATATAAAAATTTAGAAAAATATATATTTTTGTCCCAGAGATTTTAAACTATTTTTGCCCAAACAAAATCAATATTTTTGTAGTCTTTTTACTTACTGGAGCAGGTCCTTTCTTGGAATTTTGGCGCTGTTTCCGTCGTCCTAAATTAAAAGAATACAAAGGAATTTTCTACAGTAAAGAAATTGTTAAAAATCAAATATACTGCAAGGATAATTTAAACCCAAAAGCACTTTTAAGACCAACTAAACTTTATTAAAATGATATCAACTGTTAGAGATAAAAATTTGCATACATTAAGTTTAAACATTTACAATAGTTATGTTAGAACATAATTTAAGTACATACAGATAGAGCATAAGATATTTTCACTGATATGGTTTATTCAAAGAATTAATGATAAAATCAAGTATGAATTACAAAAGACAAAAAGTCAGAAATTGTGGTATTAATGCCATTCTCAACAATACTAGTGCACCAAGGGAAGCCATTTCAAAAGCGAAATGAAATTGGTCAAGCGACTCTCTTAGCTACAAATTTTCTTCAGTGTCACAGTACTTGCTTGATTATATCGGCACAACAGATTTCTTTCCTACTTCTTTGTTTTGTTGCTAGACAGTGAAGATAAACTGTCTAATGGATTAGCTGATATTATTGAAGTTATTTCCCTCTTTTTTTTAAAGATTTGAAACACTCCTAGAGGGAGTTTTTGTCTTAATAATGCAAGGATAATCTCAGTAAATCAAAGTTTTTCAACTCATTATATTACATACATGAGACTATATCACATATCTGAAGCCTATCCTAACTACCGAATTCCAAGCCATATCTGGCCTAGACTTTCTCATCCGGCATATACAAATCCATTTCTATGTCCTCACCAATGCTTACAATATTTCCTCTGTATTCATTACTCTACAGCATCACACCTCTTACGATTATGCCTTTTGTACAGATAAAATCTTTGTTACCAGTCTTCCATCTTGTTTGAATTGCATCCACTATGCAATCACTAGCTCCACCTCCAGCTTTAATTATGACACCTAAGAAATAGAAATTATCTACTATTACTAACTTTAACAAATCATGGAAACTGTCCATGGTCTTCCATCTATTACATCTTAGTGTTCTGGTTCCCTGCACTGTATGTGAATCAAACAAGGCCATTTCCTGGACATTGATGACAACTTTTTGCAGTTCAGTTGATTCTGCAATGAGGGATAAATAGATAGTCAACAAACAGAAGTTCTCCAAGACAACTGGATGTGAACACCTGTGATGTTGTTGAGACAAGGGATAAAAGGGAAGAAAGCTGATAACAGTTTGGTTAAATCTTTCAGTGAGCTCACTGTAGGAACTGACCATACATGGTTTTAGCTACAAGGCATTCACCTACATCTAACATTCTCATTGTCCACCAGACAATGAGGAATCATCATCATCGCTATTTACGTCCGTTTTTCCATGCTAGCATGATTGAGGCAGAATTTTTACGGTCGGATGCTCTTCCTGTCACCAACACTGATCACCAAACGGCCGGACGTCTGTTT
>JAYRBU010001325.1:21820811-21831295 GCA_036023795.1 Vulcanoctopus hydrothermalis
ACAGTGAAGTAGTTATTGGTCCATTAGAAACCTCTAACCAATGACAATATTGTTCACAAATTGAGATATAAAATAAATGAAATAAATAAATAAATAAATAAAATAACTCCAGTATCTTTGAGGTATTTATTTTAATTTTATGTGAAGTTCAACATTTGTAAATGTATGGGGCAGAACTACAAGGTATCATTGTTATAGTGAGCAGATGGTTTGAGTTGAAATGGTAGCTGGTGGACAACCAACTGATAGGCTCAGGCATGGTTATGGGGTTAAGTAGTTCATATCACAATTGCGTGGTTTGGGGTTTGATCCAATAGCATGGCTCCTCAGGTAAGTGTCTTCTATAATAGCCTTGGGCCAAAAAGCACCTAACTGGTGATTGAATGAAGACAACATTGGGTAGAGAGGATTCTTCAGTCGTGCCATGGACATGACAACCTTTCTAGTGTAGGTGCCACAATAAAATGCACTCAGTACTCTGTAAAGAGGCTGGTGATGGGAAGGGCATCCAGTCGTAGAAATCAAGTCAAATGAAATGTGCAAGTGAAACATGGGCCCCCAACTAATCTAGGAGAGTAGTGACCCAAATAAGAATTGACTCGGACTGCAATCACCCATCCAGCCCATGCCAGCATGGAAAGTGGATGTAAAACGATGATGATGTACCTATTAAGCATTAATCTGCTTGTTTGAGATGACAACATATTCTATTCCTATTTCATGAATAGTTAAGCATAGTGGTTGTTAACAGTAGGGAAAACATGCATTGTTGTAGTGTCCTTACTTTTCTCTTTTATATACATAAACTTCTATCTTTGTATTGGACACATTAGCAACTAATTTGAGTGGTTATAAGTTGTTGGATATCATTTCTAAACCTGACCACTTAAGGCCATTTGAGAAGAGTTTTCTGGTGAGAGTCACAAAGCAATGCAGACAAAAGGTTATGAATGATTGACCTATCAGTTACTTGTCTACATTTTTAAAAAAAATTTTAAATAGCTTAGTCAGAAAAGGAATGGCAGTACTCGTGACCTTTTTCAGGATCTCTACAACTGATGGGAGGAAGTTACCCATAGATGAGAGACTTGACCTGAATGCTTGCAACAGAGGTACAGACTCTGCCTGAGACACCCAAGGGCCAGGTGGTAATGCTAAACCAAACAATGGATTAAGCCTACCACCCAAGAAAAAAAAAATTTCCCTCCGACAGACTTCCACAGAGTTTCTACCAGCCAAATTTCACTCACAACAAAGCACATAACTCTCCATACTTCAGTTTGCTTAAGATGACAGCATATTTCATTCTTACTTCCTGAATAGGTTGAATGTAACAGATGATAACAATAGGAAAAACATGCATGGGTCGGACTGCTTGCTATTTATATAAATATTTGAATGTATTGTAGATGCCTTATTTTTTTAATGTACTGTAGGTGTGTGAAGTCTGTGGATTGCTGCTTCATGGGTTTATGTTCAACAGCTGTTATCATGTGCAGGATAGATAGATCTGGCTATCAGCTGAGTTTATCATGAAGATCAACACTCCACCTTCCTTTTGCAAGGTAAAGCAGGTAGTCTTCCTCTGTCAGATGGCTATGGTGAAGGAAGTTGTGTGGTGGACACTGTTGAAAGGTTTGAGGACAGAGAGCTTTTCCTTTCAGGCCAAGCTCTTGTCAACTTCTAATATCACTTGAAGAGGAAGGTGCTCTTCCCTTCAGTAAACTTTATTGCAAGCTGGGCATGAGTGGCAAAATTGGCATGACTAACTATGCAGCTGTAGACTGGTGGCAACAACTGGGAGAAGGCACTTGCCTTTGATGTGTCAGAGTAATCTGGGATTGGGTGTGGGGTGACCCAAATTACCTGATGCGGTTGCCACCCCCATTTTATGGATCCTTTCTTGTTCATATTTTGTTGTTCTATACTGTTATTGCTATTTATTACTATCTATTCATTAATGTGTCTATTGTTTTGTTGATCTCCATTTTACTTGATAGTGAATTGGTAGAGTCATTAGAACATTGGATAGAATACCTTGCAGTATTCATTCTGGCTCACTACGCTATGTGCTCAAATCCTGCTGAGGTCAACCGTGTCTTTCATCCTTTTGAGGCAGATAAATGAAGTGACAGTGAACTGGCAGAATTGTTAGTCTCAGATGGGATACCTTGCAGTATTTGTTCTAGCTCTCCCCATCACATTCACTGTGTCTCACCTCCCAGACTTGGCACTAAACACTTCACCCATTCATCCCACTAGAACTCACTCCTATCCTGTGAAGACTGGCTTAGAAATGTTCTGTTCAAACTGAACATTAACCCCATAAATCTCGACAGTTTGAGATGAACATGCAGAAGGATCAAGGGCACTGTCACTACTTCTCTGATTAACTTATTAAAAAAATAAATATATTCATTTCTTCTCTTATTTGATGTATAGCGAAAGTTCAATGAAAAAAAATCAAATATAAAGTTGTATTTGAAAGAAAATAAATATCCAACACCTCTGTATGCCTGGAGACAATGGATATGCACCTGGAAAATTGCTCTCCAAGGAGCAGGCTTGGGTAAGGTTTTTTTGTTTTTTTGTTATGGAAAACCAGCAGTTGCTCATGCATGCAGATCTCCTCTCTCCAAGCCACTGATGTTGTCCAAGGGAAGGGCAAGGGAAGGGCAAGGGCCAATACAGCTTGGCACCAGTGGCATTGCAGGTGAACTCATAACAAAGAGCAAATACTGCAAGGCACATCTGACACACTAAGAATTCCACTAATCTATCGCCCTGGATTTATACTTTATTTTATCTACTCCAGAAGGATGAATGGGAACGTTGACCATGTTAGGATTTGAACTCTGAGTGTCGAGAATCAGAACAAATATTGCAAGGCAGATGCTCTAATGACTGCCAATGTGCACCACCATAAAGAAAAATAAAATGAATAATAGATATAGAGATTACAAACCGCATACAAACACACATAAATAAACACTTACACACAAAACCTACATTCACAAACAAAAAAAGATTTAGAAGTAGTTATTGGAGCAAATATGAGCTTGCTCAAAATGAACTAACATGAATAGCAGGATGATTCATCAAGTATTAAATATATTTTATATTTACACAAGAACAAACTAAAATAAATAAATAAATAAAAACTTACAATAATAATAGTGGTGATGATGACGATGGTAATCATGATGATTGCGATGTTTTTTTGTTTTTTTTTCTTGTATACTTAGAGATCTGCAAACATGAAACTCGCACATCTTCAATGTCGCACCCACCACACTACACACACACACACTACATACACACAGAACTGCATAGATCAGTTAATCTCAACCAGGGATAAATCTATCCCCTGGGGAGGGAAGTAAAAATTTACATATCAGGGGGTAAATATATATCATATATCATACCCCAAAATTAAGTATTAATTCTGTAATACACTATAACTGGTCAGCCTGTTTTAGAATAATTATCGCTGGTATGAGCATAATTCTCAGAGGATATTAGAGGATGCATTCTCCTTTCATGATCAGGATCAGGACCGAGCAGAGGGGTGTAGGCAGGTGAGCCATTTTGCATGGGCCTACGATTTTTAGGGGCCTTACTTCCCTTGTTAGAAGTAAAAGAAGGATCCTTTGGTAAAGAATTACATTTTTTTCTTATAAAAATGTTCTACTTTTATTCTGTTCTATTACTTGTAAGTTCATCATGTATATGTATATATACCCATAACCCATACATAAATCATACGTATTTAGTACTGATTACTAAAATACCTACTGAGCAGTTTGAAATGGGGCCTTCATTTCACACCTAACTTGGGCCAGTTATCAGCTGAAATGGAGCCTACATTCCACATCTGGCCTGGGCCTATTACCAGATTTGTACAAACCTACATAGAATTGGGAAGATGAACTATCTTTCATATTCTCCATAAAATTCTTTCTGTATTTGATAATAAAATCATATGTATTCATTCAAAATGTATGAATCATAAAAAACAAAACTGTCCATATATTTTATTCCACAAATGTTTTTCATGAAAAAACTCACGTTTATTTTTTATTAAGATTATATTTATCTTCTTACTTCCCTTGTAATGTGTCTATCATAAAAATTCTAATTTAAGAGTGTCTTTATTCTAATTTTGCCACTACCTCTAATTTTTCTAAGTAAATAATAACCACTATTATGTAATAGAGGGGTCATACATATATTACATAATGGTAAAGGTGGGTATACCAAAAGCATGACAAATTGTGATGTTTGCTATGATGGGTCTGATTTGGTTTCGACGATAAGCATTCCATTGTTCAATTAACGGAACAGCCTATTCATTGAGTTAATATGCAAATGGCTGAGCATTCCACAGACACATGTACCCATAACATAATCCTTAAGCAGAATCAGTGTGACACAGTGTGACAAGGCTGGGCCTTTGAATTACAGGTAAATTCTATCCAACAGGCTTTTGAACAGTTTCCATCTACCCAGTTTCACTCACAGGGCTCGGGTCAACCCAAGGCTATTGTAAAGACACTTGCTCAAGATGCCATGCAGTGGGATCAAACCTGGGACCTTGTGATTGCAAAGTGAGCTTCTTAACCATTCAGCCTCTATTATTTACTCTATATTTTAACTTGTTATTTGCCTGATCAGGGGGTGACTGGGGGAAGGGGGTTAAAAAATTGATTGATTTTTTTATGGCATTAGTCATTACATAATAAATCTATGGCCCTAAAATAAATAATTAGTGACTCTATACATAAACATTACATCATCAGTTGTATACTTTGCTTGCAACACTACAATGATGATGTACTTTTTTTATTCATACATCATTCTCAATATTGCGATGTCCTTTATGCCAATAGACATGTATACCCTTAAACCGATAGACCGTGCGCACACACACACACATCATTCTCAACATCGCGATTTATATAATGATGATGATGATGATAGTAACTCTTCAGTTTTTTGTTTTTTTTATTCATGTTATGATGGGTTTTTTTGTTTTTTTTAGCAACTTCAGAGAAAATCAATAACACTGTTATCATTGTGATGTGAGACAGACAACACATAATGTACAGGGTCCGGTGGAGGAAACCTAATGGGTTTTTAAAAAAATTGTATGCATTTAAAAAACCATTAGGTTTTTCCCTGCAGAACTCTGCTGGACATTATAACATACAGACTCTCACATTATAAATAAATTATTTAAAATCTTTACTTTCCTTTAATTTCTCTTGCATAATTTTTCTGTTCTTTTGTCTCAACTCACCCTTCAATTATCTTTTTTTAATTTTCATTCTTAAATTATTAATCTTATTTGATTATTGGGAATTACTTTCCAAAGTAAAAACTTTAAATTATAATGCTTTTATATAATATTAATAATTTATTAACTTTATTAATATAAATAAACGAATTATCGATTTTATTATCGATCGATTTTGGCATGTCTAAAAAGAAAACTACATCCTGGATTTATATGAATAATATATTCCAGATGGTGTGGAAAAGCCTTAATGTATGCTATGCACAAAAGTTCTTACAAATCACTGATTGAAACCTTCAATATTAAAACACCATCTGGAAGCTACACATAGTATCTATGCATCTTACAACCACACTACTTTTGAGGCAAAAAGAGCTTGGTTTAAGGCTGCAGGAACACTACCTAAATATGGTTTCATATCTAACAAGAAACCAATGCTTGCAGATTCCTATTATGTAGCACAGCAAATAGCAAAGACAAAGAAACCTCAGGACATTGCTGAGAAGTTTATCAAACATTGTGCCTTAGACATGGTTGAATTTGTATGTGGGTAGGAAGTAAAGTAGGAGATTCAAGATGTTCCCATTTCTAATGACACGATTCATCAATGTATTAGTGAAATGTCCTATGTTATTTATCAGCAAGTTATTAAACAAATCGAATCTAGCCCTGCAAAAATGTCCATGCAACTTGATGAATCCTGTGGTGTTGCTAATATTTCATAATGGCTTGTTTTTGTCTGGTACATATGTCGAAAAAAACTGAAGGATGAATTTCTCTTCTGTAAAACTCTCCAACAAACCACAAGGGCTGTTGACATAATGCAGAAAATCGATGTCTTTGAAAGGAACAATCTTCACATGGGACATAGTTCGATTTGTACTGATGGAACTCCATCCATGATGGGAGTTAGATCAGGCTTCACTGCACTTGTAAAACAAAAGACACCCTACATGATAACATATTGTGTTCTTCACAGATATGCATTAGCTGGGTAAACCCTTTCTGAAAATCTGAAAATGGTTTTGCACAGAATCACTGCTTGTTCAAAGCTTTTTGTGATGAGATAGGCTCTGAGCATTCAATTTGTTTACTTTATACTCAGGTGAAGTGCCTCTCACATGGTCTTATTCTTAACCAAGTGTTTAAGCTCATACTGAGATAGAGGTTTTTCTTTGTGACTGGAACTTGAAGCTATGGGAAAAGTTTGCTGATCCAAAGTTCAAGTCATTAGGGTACCTCTTAGATATAATTGCCCATCTTAAAGTCAACAAATTTTCCAGGGAAAATCAGGAACCATTGAAACAAGTAAAAATAGGAAAGCATTTCAGATAAAGAGTTCATCGAAAAGATTTTGTAAATTTTTCAAACTTAGATGTCATTAGAATAAACTGATATGTTACCAGAAATAAATGAAGACACCACAGGCCATTTGAAACATCACTTCACTGGTTACTTTCCAGAAGATATGATACCAAGAGAAACCAGGATATTCAGACCTTTTACCACTAATCTATCAGAAATGAAAGATGACAACCCAGCAAAAGAGGAGCTGATTGAACTTCAGTCCACTGCTAGTCTTTAGGAAGAATTTTATAGAACTGGTATTGATTTCTGAAAGAAAATCACTGATTCATTCCCATTTCTTACTCAGTAAGCCTTCAAAGTGCATGTTCCCTTTGTCACCACATATGTATGTGAATCAGGTTTCTCTACTTAAGCAGCAATGAAGACAAAGGCAAGCCGATGACAACATGAGGGTAGCATTGCTGTAAACAGCTCCTTGAATAAATAAACTGACTGACTCAATGAATCAGCAGAGTTCCCATTGATAATTACCAATGGAACAATTTTGAACATAATTTCTGTTGAGTTCGATTTTTCATCTGATTTAGACTACAATTGGCATGCTGATTTCAAAACTACAGTCAGTTTTCTTCTAGCACGTCAAGTTTTTTCTCTGCAGCTTACCCTCTGAATAAGCAAAATTGTATTGTTTGTCCGTAAGTAATAGGACTGGTCAGCTGATTGCTAATAGCGCCTATGCGCTATTAGCAGACGGCGTCAGCTGGCAACGTGTCTATTCAGTTATACGTGAGACAGTGCGGTGAGAGGTTGTGTGCCGCTCTATATAGGTGAGTAGTTTATTTTTGAACTTTGTGATGTACTATACTGTGATATGTTATAGGCCTGTATTATGTCCGAGGAAGTGAAAGGGTAAGATTAAAATGTTATGATGGATCGTGAGGTGCTAGACTAGTGCTAAAAGTTAGATGCTTTTACTTAGTTTATTTTTGAACTTTTTATGCATAGGTAATATAAACTGTCAGTGACAGCCAACTATTTGAGGCGTAGTTTTGTTTTGTTTTTCTAAGCTTATTTTTTATTTACATACTTATTTCCTTTCTTTCAGATCACGTCTGCCTCTGCTACTGATCGTCGTACGTGCCTAAACAACCCTGATTCGTTTTGTTATATATGTGGCAGTTTTACCATTCCCAGTCAAAGGGAAAACATCAGCGCATTTGTCAAGTAAGCCTATTCTGCATATTTTAAAGTAAAACTTGGTGATCATGACAGGTCTTGGGCGCCTTACAAGGTGTGCAAGCAGTGTGTCGAGTGTTTACGGATGTTGACCAAAGGAACACGTGATAAGTTGTCATTTGGCGAGAGCCAAAAGATCATTGCAGAGATTGTTACTTTTGCTTAGTAAAAACTTCAGGATATAACAAGAAAAATAAATGTAAAATAGAGTATCCTAGTCTACCATCAGTTATACGTCCAGTGCCTCATTCAGCTTTAATCCCAGTGCCAGTTTTCACTCAAACACCCTCTCTTGAAGATATGGGTTATGACGAAGCCCTCAATGACAGCAATGATGCAGATTTTGAAATTGAAGATGACTCAGTTCGTAAGGGATTCGATCAGCATGAGATGAATGATTTGGCACGAGATTTGGGACTATCAAAAAAGGTTTCAGAACTCCTAGCATCAAGACTGAATGAGAAAAACTTGCTTGAAAAAGGAGCGAAGGTATCATACTTTCGATCCAGAGAAAGAGCCATTTCTGCAGTACTTTCGAAGTGACAGTAGCTTTGTGTATTGCCATAACATACATGGTTTACTGGGGGGGAATTGGGAATTCATATCTACAACTTAACTGAATGGCGACTGTTCATTGATAGCTCAAAGCGGAGCTTAAAGTGTGTCCTCCTCCACAATGGCAATTTATTTGGTGCAGTGCCAATTGGGCATTCAGTTTGTCTTCGTGAAGAACATGGAAACATAAAGAGAGTCATTGAGTTGTTGCAATATCACAAACACGATTTGATCATCTGTGTTGACCTTAAAATGGTATGCTTCCTTCTTGGTCAGCAACGCGGATACACCAAGTATCCCTGTTTTCTGTGCATGTGGGACAGCAGAGTTCGAGAGAAGCATTGAATGGAGGAGAGGAATTGGTCTCCAAGATCTAACTTCAAACATGGTGATCCCAACATTCTACATGAGCCACTTGTTGACAGAAAGAAAATTATATTCCCACCTCTGCACATAAAACTGGGTCTCATGAAACAATTTGTTAAAGCATTGCCAATTGAAGGCGACTGTTTCAAGTACCTCATCTTGGAATTTCCTGGCCTGTCAATTGAAAAAATCAAGGCCTGTGTGTTTGATGGTCCACAGATTCAGCAGCTCATCAAAGATGAACATTTCATCGGGACAATGTCAGAACGCGAAAAGAATGCTTGGTTATCATTCAAAACCTTGTCAAGAACTTTCTTGGAAATACACGAGCAAAGGATTACACTGAAATTGTCCAGAAACTATTGGAGAGCTACAAAACGCTCGGTTGCAACATGAACATCAAGGTGCATTTTCTGCATAGCCATCTTGCTAACTTCCCAGAAAACCTTGGTGACGTCAGTGATGAGCAAAGTGAACGATTCCACCAAGATTTGAAGGTCATGGAGGAACGGTATCAGGGTAGATTGGATGTACATATGATGGCTGACTATTGTTGGAGCATCAAGCGAGATATTCCACAGATTGAACACTCCAAGAAAACCTATAGGCGTACACTTTTTCCTGTTTTCAGATCCTAGTATTGATATTTTCTGGAACGCGCCGATGTCCGTCCTTAGAGGTAATTTGTCAATGTTTTTTACAGAAATGGTTTTGCATCACTTCAGTTGTGCCAATAACAAATAGAATTATAATAAATAGAATTAATCCGTCGCCCAGTTTAACACCACCACGAGGCCTCTAGGTGTTTTTAGTGGAGTACACCCTGTTATTAGAGTACAGAGATTTTCGTTCCTGTCCTTGATCTCTTTGTCAGTCTGGGACAGTAATGTCGTCAGTATTTACTGTTTCGAGTGAGAGGTAGATAATGATTATTAACTTTTTTCCTCTGAGAGTTCCTAAGACTAATAAATGGAAGGAAACATCTGCACACATATATAGTCAAAGATATCCAAACATACATTTACACCTACATATCTATTGCCTATGAACATAGAGTTTCCCCACCACAAGGCTTAATATCATCATCATTATCATTTTAACATTTGTTTGTTTTATGTTATTTAGTAGAGCTGAGTGTGCAATATAACATATCTCTTGTGTCTTTATACTATGGCAAATATTATTAGGTTAGGTTTACTTATTTAGTAGAGCTGAGTCTGCAATATAACATATCTCTTGTGTCTTTATACTATGGCAAATATTATTAGGTTAGGTTTACTTATTTTTTTCTTAACCATTCCTGTAGCTAAGTTGTTATAGCATGCTGTAGCATGCTGTGATTGGTACTTGTTTTTTTAGCATTTCTGGTCGGGTTTCACATCGAAGTGTCGGTATATTACCCAGTAGATATATTACCCACTCGGGTATATTACCCAGAATACATAGCTGTCCACTCGGATATATTACCCAGTATACATAGCTGTCCACTCGGATATATTACCCAGTATACATAGCTGCCCACTCGGGTATATTACCCAGTATACATAGCTGCCCACTCGAGTATATTACCCAGTATACATAGCTGCCCACTCGGGTATATTACCCAGTATGCATAGCTGCCCACTCGGGTATATTACCCAGTAGATATAGCTGCCCACTCGGGTATATTACCCAGTATACATAGCTGCCCACTCGAGTATATTACCCAGTATACATAGCTGCC
>JAYRBU010001325.1:25810734-25824916 GCA_036023795.1 Vulcanoctopus hydrothermalis
GTTTAACCCGTGGTGAAACAACGACAAAAACAACAACAACAACAACAACAACAACAACAATAACAACAGAAAGAACAACAACAGCAACAGCAACAACAACGACGACAACAACATTAACAACAACGACAACAACACCGCAACGAATGAAAAGTAAGGTGAGATGTTGAAACAGCGTAAAAAGGACGCAATGTACTTAATCGGCGTTCTGGCATTTCTACGAACCCACACCCTAGTGTGAAAAATATCAACACAAATTTGGGTGACATGTCAGGTTCTCCTTAAATCCCACACTCTACGATGCTGCTGCCAAAACCACCATATTCAAGACGAATAACCAACAAGACCGATTTGATGAGAACTCAAGCACAATCGTCATGGTCCTGAATGAGACGCACAAAGCCACGCAGAACAACTCTGGACAATCTCACATCATACACTTTAAACAAGCAGTGGAGAAATCTTCAGAGTAAGGCTCAATCCACACTTCGCACTCTGAAAAATGAATCGGGGTTTGCAAGGGCTCAAGAAATCCTGATACATGCAGACATGCATGACATGCGCAATTTCTATGATGCGTTAAATACCCTCTCTTTCCCCAGGAATTGTTCCAAGGCACCAGTCAAGTCATCAGACGGCACATCTCTACTGAAAAATCAGACATAAATAGTGATACGCTATGGAGAGTATTTCAAAAAGTCTAAGCTAGTGGATTCAGCAGTCATGGAGGAATTTTGTGAAATACTCGTCATCCACCATCTTGACGAGCCGCCGACCGTATGAATGCATGACATGGACAACGTATATCTGTATGAATGCAAGACATGGACCACATACATCCGACATATTAATACCCTGTAGACCGTTAACATCCTGTTCACGGGTCAACCACGTTCCGGAAAATCAAGGAGAATGACGCCCTTGTCATCCTTGTCATCCCCCCAAAACAGTCACCATGACTTTCTGTGCCAACCGCTGGCTCTTGAACTTCTTAGGCCTTCGAGAAGATGTGTGACGTCATTCCATGGACTGAGCTTTCGTTTCTGGATCATAAAGATACGCCCACGTTTCATCCCCTGTCACCAGATCGGAAAAAAAACGTGTCTTCATTGGCTTCAAACGCTTCCAGCAGATCAGAGCAGACTTCCACCCCTCTCTCCTTTAACTTGGGTGTCAACTGCCGAGGAACCCACTTTGCACACACTTTCCGATACCCAAGTCTTCCACTATCTTCTCTAATGTATTGTGACCACAGTCCAGTTGTGCAGTAAGCTCACAGATTGTAACTCATCTGTCCGCGCGAATCAATTCGTCCACTCACTGGCAATTCGTGTCAGTGGTCGCAGTTGATGGTCTCCCATTGCTGATTTCTCATTCTTTAAACCTCTTCATCCATCTGTGCACATTGTTCTTGTCAGTGGTGTCATCTCCGTAAACAACATGTAGCCTTCTGTGGATAACGGACAGCCTGCACCCCTCCTTCGTCAAGATCTCAATGACGGCACGTTGCTTCTGCTTGGAACCCATTATTGACCTGCAATGAAGAAGAACATGGAGAAGAGTTACTGTAGCGGAAGAGTTACTCTACCAACATGTGCAATTTTAATGACCTATGTCAGTTAATAAAAAAGTTATGCCCAATTTTGCATTATTTTCGGTACAACCCTCGTATATATATATATATGTATATAATCTCAACCGAGAAAATATTATATTCACAGGTGTAATTGTGTGTAGAGGATTCCTGTTCTGGCTAGAGAATCACTTGGTTCACAAATAATTTCCTATTTTGTTGTTTTCCATTCCTCGTAAACACTGAGCTGTGCAAGAAAGAGTGGGTGGGCATTCTCAGCTGAATTTTGAGCTTGCATCTTTTAATTCAGAATTTCAACAACTGTGTCATTCATAGAAACGCCGCCCCACTTTTCTTTCTTACAAATGTAACCAAATTAGAGAGCGCGAATGGCTGAGCCGATAAGTTAACGGAAAACCAACCGAGACATGAGTGTTTCATATCCTGTGATCGACATTGTATTGTATTCGTGGCGCAAGACACTAACTATTAAATGGCCTAACCCATCTAACTGAAAATAAAAATTACATGTTATGAAAAACTGTAAGCAATTTGCAGTCCTGAATTCAAGTTGTGTAGAAAGAGTTGAACATAGCTAGAAAAGAAGACAGATACAACAGGTCTCATTTAGAAGTCAATGAAGCTAATCCCCATTTCATTGGTACCTCTGGTTAGAAAATGTTAACTAATTGACGGATCAACTAAGGAAAGAATCGTTAATTTAAAAAATAATTTTTAACTAGCAATAACCATACCCTGGATAACCCTTATTCTATATGATACCACCTGTATGGTAACATAGCAAATGAGGGTTATCCGAATATATTTTTTTTAAATATTCGAATGCAATAAATATTCGGATGTAGTTGTAAATTAGCTTGCTTACTATCGCGCATGAGTTATTTCCCTTGAATCTGTACGAGTTATTTTCTCTTAGGTAATCACGTAAATTTGCAGCCGAGAAAAGTCACAAATTTTAAATTCTATTCTGAAGAACATACTCGAAACATATTTTCCTTCTCTGCTCGCGAATAGATATTCATTCAACCTTTATGTTATTGACATTAAAATATATAAAAAGCAATTTTTTTAAATGTCATTAATCAGTAATCAAAGGACTAAGGATTAAATTGCTTGTCAACTTAGGTGTGTTACTGACAATTTATGTATTAGCATGTTTAAGTACAAAATAACTTCCACAATCTAAAAAAAGTCTCTTAAAATTATCTCATTTTTATTTGTAGGTGGTCTTAATCTGTCGACCATTTTAACGCCACCACTTGGCCCTTGGTGCCATTAGCATAGTCCACTTTGTTGCAAGCATCCGTACTAGGTCTCTGGTCAGAGGATACCTTCCTCACTCCCTCCCCCAGTCTCAGAGGCCCTGAAAAAAGTGTGATGGGCAATGCCTTCCCTCCTGACTAAGCGATAGAAAAAAAAATGTCCTAACTAGCTGAGTGAGTCCACAAAACATTTTACATGCCGGTTGAAGCTATTACACTTCATTAACATCACTAATGTATTTATATTACCATAGGCTTAGTCCAACCCCCCGGGAAAAAATATAAAATATGCATCATGTGCATTTCTCCTAGAAATCTTTCCATTCATACCAGTAGAAAGGAAAAGAAAGTTATTCCAGTGGGGCATCCTATAAATTGTGACAGAATTTTAGTAAGCATTGTCTCTAAGCATATATATATTTTTGTTATCACTTATTGACAGAGCCCATGGTCCATTTTGGGGCTGGTGGGAGGAAAGGAAGAAGGTATCCTCAGATTGAAGACCTGGCCCAAATGCTTGCAGCATAGTGTACTCCACTACAGGCATCCAAGGGCCAAGTGCTGGTATTCAAGCAGACAATGGATTAAGTTTACCACTCAAGAACAGGAACAGTCCCTCTGATGGGTTTCCACACAGTTTCCATCTACCAAATTTCACTCACAAGGCTTTGGTTAACATGAGGCCATGATAGAAGACACTAAAAAGCCATGCAGTGGGATTGAACCCAAAACCACACAGTTGTGAAATGAACTTCTTGACCACACACTTCTTAACTACTGTGCTCATATATGCTTTAGAAAGAGTATTACAGTGAATGAGTTATATAAAGTTTAAAATACTACTTATCAGTCACTTACTTTCTTTATGTTAATACCCAAACATTTCTAATTTGCTTGAAAAACTTTCAAAATTTTCTAAGCCCTAGGGGCCTTTTTTGATAGTGCTTAGCTCTGGTTTTTATGACCTTAAGTGGATCAGAGATAAATACCCCACCCCAACCCCACTTAGATAAGATGCTTGTCTATGGTATATATTATTTTCAGATCTGGTAGCTAGGTGAACCATGGTGCAAAGAATTAAATGTGCCCCTCCAAAAACACAATAGATGCTCATAGTAGGGACTAAACTCAATATCTATGAACTAAGAATTCTATATCCTATCAACATAGTCACTTAATTAGTGCAATTTTTTAGCAGACCACATATCATTGTAAGGTGAAGTATATTGTAAAATTGTACTAAATATAAAGTTTCATCTAACCAGATGAAACAAAACAAAATAAATAAATAAATAACATTTTTCTTGCGAGTGAGATAATATTAGTATAAGTCTAGATATTCTGAGAAGAGGTAAGCTTAGTAAACAAAGGACATATTATATATTTTGAATGATTAAATATTGATTTTGAGTCATACAATTAATATATATTGATGATTTATTCTATAAAAAGTATTGATGTTTATTTTAGATATACTCTTATAAATTTAATAATCAACATCCATCAAAATAAATTTTTTATCATTCCTATTTCCATGACCTATATAGTTTTCTGAGTCCAGTCTTAAGGATAACTGGTGGAAAGTTGAATTTTACTGGCAAAAATCATGAATATCAGATATTCATAGTAAATTTCCTAGAATTTTCTACTTGTTATTGAAAATATTATTGCATAGTTTACATATTTCAATATTACACTGTTACTAGCACAGAAGAAACAATTTACCACAAACTTTGCCCAAATTTTGCTCATCCCTTAAACCCATGCATTTTACAATTGTAGAATACTAGATTTGAGTATTGTCTTAATCATGTACTAAATCAGCATATGAAACCTCAAACTATCATTCCTATTGGACACTTATGTCATGAATCCAGTTCAACAAGCCAATGAGAGAGCTTTTGACTTGTCACTTGATTTGCTCAATAATACAACCAAATTTCATTTAACAAACTGCATTTCATCTTCAAAATGAAACCACCTGCTCATAGATCTTAGGATAACATGTCCCACAATAAAGATAGTAAAGCTTCGGTTAAAAATTATGATTGAAAGACTGAATTCAACAGAAACTAGTACACTGGATATTTTGTATCTGCATTGCTACAAAGTATTTAATGTGCTATCTTTGTGCTATAGTTTCACTCAAACCAAGGTTACTCAATAATAGCAATATCATTACCAACAACAATGACACAAGCAACCAACTGTAAAGTCACTGCCTATGCAACAGTCTCATTACTTTGAAAAAGATGTCATACATTAAAAAAAGAAGAAAAGTTAATCATTTAATGAACTCTTAGAAATTAAAGAATGAACTCAAAGACACAGTACACCATTTTTGTTAGTCAATCATCCAAATATTATTGTCTGAAATATCTTCATATTGTAAGTAACTACACATTATCCACTGTTTTGTTGAGGAGCCATTTTCTTGAATGTTATCTAGAGCACATCAGCTTAACATTCTTTTTTATGTAATACTCATGTAAGATTTGAACTCAGCATTGCAAGCTAATAAAACACTTGTCAATTATAATACTGTTTCATACAGCAGTAAGTCATATTAACATGGCTGGGAAAATTTAGGGTTTAGCAGCACTGAGCTCATCATCACAACTGAACTTTTAACTTTTCTGCTGATAAAGGGAAGATAGATATAAAATTGAGCATAGTGTGTTCGTCCCTATAATTTATTGGGCCATAATCATGCTGACACAGATGATAATGGTGATGATGATATGATGAGGATGACTAATATTAATACTGACTGATATTAAATATATATTATTCAATATGCCAGTCAAATACCAAATTCTTTGATAATTCCCAATATGTCAGTTTTAACATAGATATGAAAACTGATATTAAGATATAGCATAGATATTAAGATATAGCATAGATATTAAGATATAGCATAGATATTAAGAGAGTAAAAATGAGATGTTTTGAACTTTATACCTATTCTAAAGACATTTGCAATCTAATTGAAAGTAATTCCAAATGGGAATTATTAATTGGTTATATACTTGGTTCTCTGAAAATATTTTTCCTCTTCTACCACCACCATTACAGCTCTCACAACAGATTTCTTTTGACTGGGCACAAGGCTAATTATGTGAAGGGATGGGAATATAGTTGAATTTATCCTAGTAGATTACTGATATTCATTTCATCAGTTCTGGAGAAATAACAGACAAAGCTGATAAAGGATTTTAATTTGTACCTGCGTACATCGGAAGGTGTCCAGTACACCTCTTTACTAACCAGGACTCAAAACTACCTTTTAAAATTGATTTGTTACACAGGAACAATGTTTCAGATTTACTAGAGGCAAGAAATGATATTGTAGGACATTCATGTATTTCTCTATGTCATTAGGAATATATATGAAGTGAAATGGCAAGAATGGCAACTCAAAACCAGCTCTTGGTGAAATGTATTCATTTCACCAAGAGCTGATCTCTGTACTATCGCACTCATCATTCATTGTTCATCGTTTTTACTTTCACTTTTCCATGCTGCCATGGGTTGGATAATATTTTTTGAGAGCAGTATTTTACAGCTGGGTGCTCTTCCAGTCAACACCCTTGCTTATTTTTTAAGTAAGGTAGTTTTTTCCACTTAGCTTCACCCATCAAACCGTTAAGCTGTGTGATGTATTGCTTATGCAGGATGTAAACAACATGCACCAGTAGCCTAAGAGGTGTCAACAGTAAAGATTTCATGGAGAAAAACACACTCATACATATATATGTGTGTGCGTGTGTGTGGTGGGCTTTTGCTCAGTTTCAGTCTACCAATTTCACTTACAAGGTATTGGTCAGCCCAAGGCTATAGTAGAAGACACTTGCCCAAGGTACCATGCAGTGGGTTAGATCCCATAAACACATGGTTACAAAGCGAACTTCTTAACCATACAGCCATACCTGGGCCTATCACATGGTAAATACTGATTCCATTGAAAGCATAAGACTTCATATTTATAGTGAGGAGATGGAGTGCTGTAACGTTCATGTATTTCCCAATGACATTAGTAACATAAAGGTAGTAAAGTGACCACCACAACTGAGAACTGAAAGCAGGTTATAGACCTGGTATGCTAGAAGCTTACTTCTTTCTACTCAACGTTCCGAGTTCAAATTAAGACCAAAACAGTAATTTAATATAAGTTGCATGCCTATGAATTTGTGAAATTAGATTCATTATTTTTCTGAGTACAAATGTGACCCCACAGGTTCTTATGCACCTACAATTCACCCCTGATATTAAAACAGATCCCCACCCTTGCTCTAGAGTCAATAACATTAGTACCAGATATATGTACTGGGTTAAAAACACCGATTA
This sequence comes from Vulcanoctopus hydrothermalis, assembly GCA_036023795.1. NCBI lineage: Eukaryota > Metazoa > Mollusca > Cephalopoda > Octopoda > Octopodidae > Vulcanoctopus > Vulcanoctopus hydrothermalis. The sequence continues at coordinate 25,817,935 of JAYRBU010001325.1, forward strand.
TACAAATCTGAGTCTTATCTAAATGTAAAAAATCAGTAAAAATGCTGAATGAAGGTGGTGTAAATGCATCAGTAGAGCACCAGACTACATACATATTATTTAGCTTCATCCCCCCCCTCTCCGTTCCAAGTTCAAATTCCATCAGACTTAACTTCCTTTGTGGTGGGTGACAAAGGAAGTTGAGTACCATAAATGTTCCTGAATGACTCATTCAGCTATACACCATCTCATCCAAAAATTGTTCTCGTGCCAATTTAGAAACTAGTATCGATTTCTTACATTCAGACAAGGCCTCACCACTTGCCCCATGAGTTTTTAATATTCTGCTCATAGTGAAGAGAAACTAGAGTGTGTGAGTTTTTCATATTAAATTAAAATAAAGGTTGTGTAGCAGATTTAGACAGTTGAACACTTAGTCAATTGCATTAGAATATTTAGAGTCATCTGTTCTGTTGTGATTTCAAACCCAGCCCGAGTCAACTTCATTTTTAATCTCGCTGATATCAATAAAATAAGTAGTACACTTTATTTAATTGACTATAATTTAATTTAATATACCTGGCCTGGTATAAGAAAATCAGTTTTAAAACTAAAATAACCTTATTATTCAAAATTGCAATAGTTATCCATTATTAAAAACAACATTCACTATTTCTTTTTGCAGAAGATAGTTGAAAAAAGTTAAAGAGAAAAATTATTTGAGAATTTAAAAACAAACTCTCACAACATTTAATTTAAAAAAATGTCATGTTAGAATAATAACATCTTTCTAAAACATCGTAACCTATTTTCAATGCAAACGTAATTTACTTAATTTCCAAACATTAAATGTCATCACAAATGCTGCATAAAATAAAAGAAAGGAAATAAACTGGTCCAGCTACTTAATGGCCTTTTGCAACGTAACTCCTTGACAATATGAAAATGCCAAAAATAACAATGATAATGATGATGATGGTCATGATATTGAGCAACCAGTGCTGTGGGAGTGATGTGGTGTGGATGAAGAATGATAAAGACAATAACATTATTGACAGAAGTTATGATGATGCCAGTGATTGATGATGATGATGATGATGATGATGATGATGATGATGATATTTATGGTATTACAATGAGAAACTTGTAATTTGAATTATTATTAGTTGTTCAAAATGATGTGGCAAAAACGTTAGAATGCTAAATCAAATACTTTTCTTCAGTATTTAGTTTTCTTGTCTCTCAATGTTTTAATTTGAAATCACATCAGGTTTGATATTGTTTTTTTATTGCTACAGGGTCAATACAATAAGTAGCAGAAATATACTACAATATAAATACAGTTGTCTATACACCTCTTCTACAAATGTATTGTCTTGTGCCTATATTAGATACCATTATTATTGAAAGTAGTGGAGCAGCAACTCTTATCAGGGTCAACCTTGCTTTTCATTCCTCGTGGATTAATTAAATAAGCACCAGTCCTATACTGAGCCTATTACTATTACAGTAAAGTATAATGAGTGAAGTTTGGGAAGAAGTAAATCCTAGAAAGCAAGTCAAGTTGGTGATACTTTTTCAATCTTCTGAAAACATAAACATCACAATATCCATTTCCCTTACCTTACAAATCTACATCCTTGTGTGTATAAACAATGTCATACATTTAATCACCATAGTAAAGTGAAGATTAAACAACTAGGTTTACATTCAATGTGTGCCCACCTCCAATTGTGTTACATAATCAGAAGAAACATTTTACCCAATAATAACCAAAACATTTATGAATGAAATCAAGGGACATTTTTTTCTTCATGATATATGATCGATACGGGAATTACTAAATATTGTGTATTTTAAACAGATATGTATGTACCTCAATGTATTCTATCGCATTTTTGTTTTGCATAACTGCATTAATACTTTATACAGCATTGCATAGTAGCGAGACATGGGCACTGAATGTAAAGGATATGCAAAGGCTGGAAAGAAATAAGGCAACCATGCTCTACTGGATGTGTTTGACAGAGCACAGGTGTCATGAGAGAAAAAACTGGACATTAGAGGTATCAGCTGCAAGAGTGAAGACTGCTTTAGTATGGATATGTAATGCATATGAACGATGGTAGTTGGATGAAAAAGGGTCAAACGATGCAGTGGAAGAAGCCTGCCAAAGAAGACCTAAGAAGAGGTGAGCTCTGATCTCAGGATGCTGGACCTCATGAAGGAGATGACAAAGGACTATGACAAGTAGTGAGATACTATGCTGAAATAGACCCATCCAACCCATGCCAGTTTGGAAAAGCGGACATAAAAATGGTGATGATGAACATATAGCTTCTTCAACAAATAACATGTTAAATTCAGCGGGACCATGCACTTGATATTCAAATTACTTGCTAAAAAAGCAAAATTTCACAAAACAATATATTTTGATTAGCAATCATTGATAAAACATTTGGGCATTCTCGCTTCAATGGTTTGAGATACCATTGTAGACACTCAAGCAAACAATTAATCAATGGGACAAAAACAGTGGCATCTAATTGTTTATGTGGTTGGATGCTTCCCAGTGGGAGGGGTGGATGCACATATATGTCATTGAGTTGAAGATGACACCTGGTGATCCAGTCAATAAAATAGATATTTCGTACCTCTTAAATTTCCAGAGACATTTGTGGTTCCATTGCTAAAGTAGTAAATTAGCATAGTCATTAGAGCATCAGATTGAATGCCTTGTGGTATTTGTTCTGGCTCACTGCATTCTGAGTTCAAATCTCACTGAGGTCAACTTTGCCTTTCATTCTTTCATGGTCAACAAATAAAGTACCAGTCTAGGATGGTGGACTGGCAGAATTGTTAGAGCATCGGGCAGGATACCTTGTGGTATTTGTTCCAGCTCTTTGTGTTCTGAGTTAAAATCATGCTGTGGCCTACTTGGGTAGTAGACTTAATCTGTCACCCGGTTTAACACCATCACCTGGTCCTTGGGTGTCGTCAGCAGAGTTCACTTTGTTGCAAACATCCAGGCCAGGTCTCCGATGCCCTGAAGATGCGTGATGGGTACTACCCTTTTTCTGATGAAGTGATAAAAAGAAAAAAGACTTGCTCATTAATATGATACAACTAGTGGCTCACATATGTGATGTTCCTTCAAACATTACAACAGCCTCTGCTCCTCTGAACTAGCAAGCTCTGCACATCACTTCCCACAAGTCCACCCAATACACCCATCTCGCCCTACCTCCCAGATCCTCCACTAAGCATTTAGGCTAATCATTATTGCTTTTATGTTAGAAACGATTATTCCTTGTAGCTGCAACTCCCTGTTCACATTTTTCCTGTATCAACCTACAGATGCTCAAACTGAATATCTACTGCATCACTCTCACCAGTTTTGGAGGGCCTTCAAAGTTCATTGGTGCTGCACTTCCCTCCTAAAACTCCTATTGTTCAGTACTGATCTATGGTTTCTGTGTCAAATAAGACAATTCTTCTCTGGATAGGATGCTAGTCTTTCTCAGCACCAAACCAATGAATCACTTTGTTAATTATACAATACAACCACTGTTTACAGCAATGAACTATACCACACTGTGGTAACTTATTTAAGAGGTTGGTAGACTTGGCCATTTATAACAGTGTGTCAACAGGATATGAATTGCCAGTCTCTCAGTGAGGTGTCTAGTATTCAACTGATAACCAATGAAAATTGAAAACTTAGTCCCTTCTGACTCTTGCATGCTAAGTACCAGTAACAAATAAATATATCAACTGAAAATATTTATTAAAGAATAAACCATTAAAGTCTTGAGAAATTAAAATAATTTTATTTTATCATTTACACAAATTTAAAGAAAATTAATAAAAAGTAAAAAAAAAATTGAAAATTTGACAGTCATAAAATTATTTCCAGTATTTCTGTATGGGAATAACAAACTGGCTTTATATAACAACTTGACTTGGAGGTCAGGAACAGTCATGGCAGTGATAGTATTTGTAGCTGTACCTGGGGCATGCTTAGGAATTGATGAAGCTCTCCCGTGTACTTTCTGAAGTCTTCCCAGTATTTTTTCATAAGCATACTGGGATTAATACTTAGATTCAAAATAGAACTTTGTAGTCTTCAATTAAAAACCCCTATCTACCCTACCACTGAATTATTCTAATCTTGTGTTACAGGATTTGATCTCTGGGTCTTTATTTAGATTTGTATTCTGAGATGTTCTCTATCTTGTCCTACTTGCTCCATCCTAGGAGGAATTTCTGGTGCCCTACCCAGAGTGTCAGTGCATGGATAATCAAGTTGGTAAGGTAATGGACATCCAGCAAAGAAGTTGGCAGTTTGTATTGTCATTGACATTGCCTTATGTTCAAGGCCAAGTGATGTATCTTTCAAGTGGCCCATTCCACTTGGCTGTAAATATAATCTACAGAGTAGGAGTGACTTGCTACTTTAAGCAGTAACTGCACAGTAAAATTGACATCATCAAGAACAACGGAGTCTCTCTCTGGTTGCTTGACCTGCTAAAAATAGCGACCAAATTTTCCTCCAATCCCACTCTACTGTCTTAAAAAAAAAAAACAACAACAAAGGACACAATGTGTATATAGTTACTACAGTATCCAATGTCTGAAAAAAACAAAAAAAGACAGGATGATCATAGCTGAATTATCTTTGAGCATAGTGTGTCTGACCTGGAGCAAAACAACAACAACAACAATAAATGTAGAGTAAATGGGAAGGTCCTGGTCAGCAAAGTCAACAACCAAAATTCAGCTCTTTGTTGTCTTCACTACTCATTACTTATTTTCTTAATACACTGAAGAAAGACATGAACGACTCCTCTTCCCACTAAATATTTTAGACTTCATGCATATTTGAAGGTGTCAAACAGGAAATCATTACATTCTACTCTATGGCATAATCTTAAGTTACATATCCAGAAATGAATATGTATATTTAATAAAAGGAAAATATATATATTTATTTTTTTTGCTTTATGATGTGTAAATTATGAATTGCATAAAAATTTGAAAACAAAATGAAGCATTTTCTTTTTCTCTCTAATAAATGCAAATTTAGATTTACTTGAAATCCATTCATTTTATTTATTTTCCAATAAATTTTGTTTAAAATGTTGTAATGCACTTTCCTGTCATTCAACGGAAAATAAAACAACAGAGGTGGTTTCAATAAGCCAGACTACACGGCCACAAGGTTACAAGTTCATATTGTGTTTACATGGCAAATAGGTACCACCATATTACTCTATTTGCTTTGATCTATCTAGTTGAAAAATATGTACCTCTCTATTTTCATAATTTAGAGGTTGGCTTCCAAAAATATATTCATTGCAGCAAATTAGATGAAATTACTGTTAAACTTTTTTAAATTTCTTACAGTGCATGAACATTTTTGGAATTTGCAGAACCATTTAATCCATATTAATATGAAAAACAAATGTAAACTAAATGAATATATGAAATAAATGACATATGAAAAGTGTAATGGTTCCAACTAGGAGCCAGTAGAATTCACAACCATATTACAGAGTGTACAATAAAAAGGATAATGGTTTTGTAATTAAACTTTAATATTAATATGATGGGGCATTTTAAAATGAATGCTTCTTGTAAGGGCACTGGAAAAATAAGTAAAGTTCTTATTTTAACTGATAATTGAAGCTAGATTGAAGATTGAAATCATCTAAGAATTTACTGCTTTGTCTGAAAGGGAACGGTTGATTGTGTACTATTGGTATTTGATTTAGCAGTATATAGTTGAGATTCAGTTCAACCTAGAGGGACAAAAGGCAAAGTTAATACCAACAAGGTTTAAACTTAGATGTTTGAGAGCTGAATAAATATTTAATCCAGCATGCATCTTTATGGACTGTTTCCTCTAATAGCAACATCTCTTCCAATAGAAATAATCATGATAGTTATATCTCAACGAGGAGTTTTCGGAATTATGGGGTCAACAAAATGGAAAAACTGAAAGATAGAGTTGCTGAGGCATTTGTGCAGTAAAATAACCATAACACACTCCCTTGAATTTAACAATAAGGTCAACATATTATACAGAAGTATTTAACCCTTTTGACACCAACCCACCTGAAACTGCCCCTGGTTCTATGATAAAAACCACTTGTTTTTAAATATTCATATTTAAACCTTCCATAATAATTTTATGTAAGATCTTTTTGTTAAGTTATGTTACAAACACCAACTTAATAATGATAAAGTTAGTTATTTTATTAAACAACTCAAACTTTTTGATTGTTTTCAAAATTAATTGAAAATCATAGGCAGTGTATTTCATTGGAAATATGGTAATGGAAGGGTTAAACCCCTACATTTTTATTTTTGTTATATTAATTCTACAGAGAATATCTTGAAAAAAGAAAAAATGCCAGATTTAAGATTTTATACCCATCCTTAATTTTTTAATAACCCTGAACGACATATTTGTGTTTAATGAAGTAACAGACATGTCTTATCTGTACAAAGTTCTTCATATAGGTTTCAGCCAATAGTGACTCTGGCCATGGTTACATAAAACATGTCCTCTTTATCCAGTCCTCACAACAAAGCAATTAAATGAAAAAACAAGTAAAATTAAATGTAAAAATACTGGACTATAGACAGTCTTTCTAGAATATTCATCAAATACCATTATAAAATTAATCAGTTATCATCGCTTTTTCATCATCGCTTTTTTACGTCCGTTTTTCCATGCTAGCATAGGTTGGATGGATATATATATATATATATAGAATAAAATAATAATATTATAAGAGGAAATGAATTTTTATATCATTTATTTATGAAAATTACAATTGTTTGATAGCCAGGCTGCTCATAATAAGCAAGGATTACTTTGCAACCTTGCACTTTAGATTCAGCCTAGCTGTTCGTCAGATTCATTTGAATAAATTAATCCCATAATTTTCTATAAATTTCTGTAGTGGAGGGAGAAAAGCGACAGACAGCTATATAG